>VDFB02255743.1:0-127256 GCA_007258455.2 Sequoia sempervirens
AATTTTCTATTTATGATATCCTGGATGTACCTATCAGATAGTTTGTGGTTATTGGAATTAGTTTCTGCAACCATATCGGTCCCCTTAATTTGAATTATTGGCAAAGGAGTTCTCAGTTGACAGTATCCAAACCATACTTCTTGATAGTTAGTGTTAGTTAAAATTTGTTTTTATTGCAACCATAGCTTTGTCTGTTACTTGGAATTGTTTGTAAAGAGTTATGTATATTTTGTTGGCAATGATATTTTCTTACGTCTAGTAGTGCATTTTGTTTAAATTTAATTTTTCCTTGTTTGGAGTTGCTCTCAATCTGCTCTTCCAAATTGATTGGTTCATCCATTGATTGAGCTTGGCTGTTTATGCATCTATCTATCTCCCTTGTTCCTCTCTGTGGGGTACTTATTTCAGATATCGTGTGGCATTGCCAATTATATGGGTTTAAACTGGTTGATTTATTTAACAAATTTGGTGTCAAACTCAAGTATGAAATAACAACCTTGTTACAACATTTATAAACTTGCTTAATTCAGTCCCTCTACTGTATCTGTTTAAGCATTTGTTCATTATTACTAGTTTGATTCTCCATATTTTGATATGGGGAAGTGACCATCTTTGAAAAACTTCATCAATTTTATTAGGGTACTTCTGCATGTAGGAATGCTTACAATATGGTGCTTCATAAATATGGGAAAAAGTTGTATTCTGGTCTTGTGACTACAATGAAAGTTCATCTAAAGGATATAGCCAAAGTAGTTGATGGAGCACAAGGGAGTTTTTTTTTGGAAGAGTTAAACAGAAAATGGGTGGACCATAACAAAGCATTGCAGATGATTCGAGATATTTTAATGTACATGGACAAAACATATGTAACCAATTCTTGCAAAACCCTAGTATATGAACTAGGACTAAATTTGTGGAGGGATTATATCATCCATGCTACAAAAATAAAGGATAGGTTGTGGGGTACTCTTCTTGAGCTCGTACATTGTGAACGAACAGGGGAAGTTATCAACCGAGGTTTAATGCACAATGTTATCAAGATGTTTACAGAGCTAGGTTCTTCTGTTTACCAAGATGTTTTGAGAAACATTTTCTGGACGAGGCTTATTTCCATTAAATTGAAACCCCAATATTTAAAACCCAAAATTTAAACCCCAAATTTCCATTTTTATAAACTGGAAACTGAAGCCCCATATTTCTAGTTCACCATAGTAAATTTTTTACACAATTTAAATCATTTAAAATGTTAAAGCCAAAATTTTCTTTGTAACTTCATGGTACAACAAGGGTTTTAATAAAATAAATTCACCTACTCCACCAAGAAACAAAATAAACAACAAAATTTTCCATTTATTGTTCCTCAATACAAATCACAAACACCCATAATTTGCTACACCATTCGGCTAATAAAACAACCAACAATGCGATTAATTCACCAATCACACAAACCCTAACTCAAACACCACACCTTTATCCGCCGATAGAGCTCACAAAATACACGTAGCATAAGGTAAAATGAAGTGGAACCTGGGTATTTATCAGTTGTTGGGTGATCTTCACTTCAGCCGATAAGCTCTAGCCACAAAACGTTTCGACCGAGCATGCAAAATGGTCGGACTTTGGTCTTTTTTTATATTTTATTATTCGTGTTTCGGCCGGTACATTTTTGGTCAAGTGGCTTTTAGCCGAAACCATTTCAGCTGGAAAGGTACTGCCACATCGATGCCATGTCACTACCCCGTGGCTTTGGCCAAAACCCACTTGGCTGAAAACGTACTGGCTGAAAATAATTTGCTCGGAATTATTATTTTGGTTGAAAGTGTGACATAGGTTTGTGCTTTTACCCTCATGGCTCAAGTGCTTGTTTAGGCTTGAGATTAGTGGGAAGGCCTAGAATAGAAAAGATCAACTGCCTTGTCCTCTTGAAAGGTATGTTGATCCCGCATGAGTGAGAATGGGGGTCGGGGATCGGTTGAGGTTTCCAGGGTTTAACTAGGATGGGGGCCGATAACCTAAGAAGATTCGCATTGGGTAACCCATATCGAGCTTATGTGATGACACTCTTCCCTATAGAAACCTTGTATGCTTGGGTTGTTTTCCCCTTGTTGTTCATGTACCTCTGGAAGTGGTTGTTTCTTTATGTTTTTTTTTGTTACCTTTGTATGTTGGAGTCATGTTATCCCTTTTGTGTCGTGCTACTATCTTCTTGATTGCTTTGGTGGTGGGTCTTGTTGTCATCTCCTAGCATAGGGGGTGGAACTTAGGGTTCCACATGGTCGGATGGAACGTGCTATGCACTCCATTGGGTTCCCAGTTGATGTTCATGAGCGTGGATGTGGACTTGATGTAGAGATTCTAGATCTTGTACCAGGCTTGAGCTAGCATTGATGTTATGTAATGTAAACATTTCCATTGTATCTATCATTTATCCTTCCCGTTCTTATAAGGGAAGCTTGATATAACTTGTAAATATCCTAATGATCTACCCCATGTATGGGAAGTTGAGTATGTATTCATTGTATCGTATTTTGTGATCTTTAATGGTGTTGTATCTGTGGAAATATATATATATATATATAATGTTGTGGATGTAAATGAACTCTTGTTGTAGTTATTCTGTGATGTATGTTTAGGTTGGTTAATCATTATGTTCGCAAGTAATGCAGTCATGTTACCCCAGAGGACTAGATAGATGATGTGTATGTATAGTTTCATTATTAGTGTTGTATGTTAACTTACAATTCATATTAGTTTTACTTAAAAAAAAAATTGTGCTATAACTGTTAGATGTTATGTTGTCCTTTGGGGTTTGTGTGGTGGGGGGTTACAAATTGACTCAATGTTTTAGCCATATCATTTTTTTGGTATACTGATAATAGAGTGGACAATGAAATAGTAACAACATTAGTGTCAGGGATGAAAGACATCACTTGATCTCTAACACCAACCCTCTTCATGTTTTATGCATTTCCAATTTCCTTAACAATATTTTGTTTCTCATTTGCTACTTCCTTGGTTTAATTTTTATTGGCATTATTTTCAACCACCTTTGAGTTCTCCATATTGTTAATTAGGATATCAAAAATTTTATTTAAGGACATATTTATTTTACATGATGTATCTAGTATATGCATCTTTTTCCAAGTGATAACTTCCTTGTAGTCCTATTGACACTTTTTTATGCATTGCCACCCTTTTGATTTCCTTTGCCTATTTGTGCAATTGTCATACCTATAACAAAAAAACCTCCAACTTGACCTTTGGAACTTACTTGCCTCCTTAGTTGGTAACCACTTTGTACTTGTAATACAACCACTTTAATGCGAACTTTAATATCTTTGTTGGATGGATTAACTCTCATATATCTTTGCTACATCAATTCATTGAGTTGATTGAAATCTCCATTTGGTAGATCATACTAAACATGATGGTTTTCATAGCCATACTAAAATAATTCCTCTTCTTCAGATACATCTAACTAGCCCACATTATCATCTTCATAGTACTTATATGTCCCATCTTCTTGGAATTCTTTCTCTTCTTCAAGTGTTGTAGCTATTACACACTTAAATGGATCATGATGAAGGTAACATATATCACACTAGAATGAATATTATTGAAGGTTCACATGATCCTTCCTCAAGGGATCAAGGGTATGTCTCTCTCGGTATCCCTAGTTTGTATTTCTAAGAATTATTTTCTTATCATTTCATCCAAGTTTTTAGACTAGTTATAATTATATGGCCTATTATGTAGTCTTTGACCTTCATTAAAATGAGTAGAAACATCATTGGAGGGAATCCTCTATCATTTTTAGTAGTCATGTATGAGAGATATTTAATATCCCATTTTAATTTATCAAGCTTGTGTTTTGTTGTCATAGGCTTGCTAGAAGTTGTTACACCTATTTTTATAAGCTTCACATCAACTCTCTTGACACTCTTACTAAATGCTCTCATGTTCTCAATATTTCTAACCATAGTATAAGCTTCCCTCAATATTTAAGGGTTATTATGTCATAAGAAATAGCCCAATTTGGAATCAAATTCTTCATAAAAAAAGGAACATAAGTTAATTTGGCCTCACTTGAGGAGACACTTTTCTCATTGTTATCACAAACCTATTGTTGAAATCAACAACCATTTCATTCAACCCCTTCCTTATTGTTGTCAACTCATGAATTATAAATTTTGGATCCAATTTTCTCTATACTATAATCTGAAGACCCTCATAAACTCATCTCACGAGTCTATATTTATGTTTGGGAGGCTCTTGTACTTTTCTTTTGCATTTTATTCAAGTGGTTGCGTAACAAGTTTCATCATGACATATTCATCTATCATATTGATGAAATTTCTTAAACGATTCTCACTAATGAACGCATTGTTACCCTAGAATTTAGGAAATTTTCCCCCTAATCTCATTATAATTGGATTAGGATATCTTATAATGTCATAAAATTTAGGTTGCATGTATCTTTCCATTCCTAATGACTATCTTACTAGAGAAAATCTCTAAGCCTATCTTCTATTGTTGATTTCCATGTTTTATCTTATATTATGTTGTTGATTATTTTGATGATTTAGAATTTATTTATTTTTCTCCACATTATGTGCATGCTAGTTTGGAACATTTTATGTGTTATTCTAATTTTTTATTTTATTGTTGATCAATATTTTGATTTTGGTTCATTTGTTGGGCATGTTGAGAAAGTTGAGCTTGTCACAACTTACTTTGTGCCTATATAGTTCATGTTATTGTCTAAGTTGATCAATTATGTCTATATGTTGATCTAATTTTCTTTCTCTAAATTCCTTTTTTGGTTGATTAGTTGCATCCGCATCATGAAAAATATTTTCTAACTCATTTTTGGTTTCATGAGATGGGGTAGGATAATTATGATGTAGAATTCTTCTTAGGTTTCTCACACATAGAGGTGGAGATGAGTTAATATCTCGACCCTTAGTATGCAATTCTTGGGGTACAAATTTATTTCTTACACTAACATTTGTTTCATTCCCAAACATAGCATAATAATTCCTAAGAGTTCTACTAGTTCTAACATGTTGTTAGTCTAGTCATTTGAGGTGTATTGATATTGCTCCCTTAATACTCCTCCTCTACCTAATGTACCAACTAATACAATAATTTGGGGCTCATAGGCATATAACATACTTAGATTCTTAGATCTTCACTTAGCTTTCCATCTCCTTAAATTAGTAGGAATCCAATCATATTGTCTTTAGTTTGTAGATAGACTCATAAATCCTAGGATCAAGAGAAGTAAATTTGAGATGAGAAAAATCTTTGAATAAATCAGCCAAGGACTGGCTTTCTTAGTTGTACTTTACTTGCTAATCAACAGAGGTCTTCAAGTTGAATTTTTATTTATATTTCCCAACAATGACACAAGTTTTGTTGGTGATCTAAGTTGTGGGTCCCAAATCCCTAAGGCTATGTAATCTCCAAAGTGATAGGGGTGTCAAACATGGAAAGAAAACAAAAAAACCCATGATAAGGTTGGGTAACTAAGGACCGCTTGTTGAGGTGGGCTAGACCTCCTTCACTTTTGGATTTTTTGAACCAAGGGGGTTTACCTAAGGTTTTGATTTTTAAAATCTCATATAGATTAAACAATTATCTTATTGTAAAGCATACCCAATACACAATGTACCCCTCCTATGATTGTCACAATGTACCTATGTACTGGTTTGAACAAACAAGACTATAGACCTTTATAGCATAAAATAATGAGCATATAAAGTGTTTGAGATATGGATATATGAACCCTTACTATTTTTATACACTTATACATGATTTTTTTTTTAAAAAAAAAGCTTAAAATGATTATAATGTCTAGTTTTTTTAATCTGTCTAAATAATAGAATGGGGAGCAAATTATAACTAGTTCTTGTATCTAGTAGGCACATAGTATTGGATTTATACAAAATATGTAATAGCTAACATTTGATGGAATACTTTAATTAAGATCATACATTTGAATACTATATTTACTCAAATACACATATAAACTAGGTTCTACACATGCAAATGAATAAAGAATAAAAATCATAAGTTTTTATATGAGTCTACTTAATAATCCAACATTAAACCTATATATTTCTTTATTATTCTTGAGAAGATACATTCCAAAAGCTTTGGAATGATTTTGTTGTCTTTTGGATGACCAACCAATCAATAACCCATAAAAAAGATACATAAAATACTCCTAGAGACACTCAAACATTGTCAAGTATGCTAGTTACATTCATTTTTCAAGGTTATAGAGAGTTTATTACAAAATTTGGACATACCCACATCAATAAAATCTCCAAAACACAATACCTAGAACCAAAAATTTAAACCCCAGGGTTTGAAGCAATATTTTATATTTGTTGGTTCTATAATTGTTTGTTTCTCTATTTCTTTCATCCTCAAATAAGAATAATTTTGATTCTTAATATCATACTCGATCTACAATAAATTTGTCATACTCATAGATAGCATAGTGTAGAGAATACCAATACCTTTTAGGCATTGTTTCCTTGAAATGTGCTACAAATTGCATCGTAAATCTACTTGAATGTACCATGGAAATGTGGTGAATGTTATTCCTTGACTTGAAAATTTCCTCTATATTTATGGCACCCTTGGATATGATGTAGAGGTTGAGAAAGAGCTTATGAAAATTGTTAATATTATGGGTGTTTTCCTTTTTTTTTTAATTGCCATAAATACCTAAGAATTTGTTCCCTTATGATGAGCAACTATTTCCAAGTGAGAAAAAAATGATGGGGTGGTTCTAGGGTCATATTGGGTCGTTACTGGCATTGTGGAATGAGCATGGAGGTAGGTAAAATATTTTTTGAATGATTTTTTTTGAGACTTTGCATTCCAAAAGGGAAAGAAGATTAAAAAAATTCAATATCCCAAAATTTGGGATGCTATGATGAGCAAGTTTGAAATCTCAAAATTGAAGGAAAAGAGACTTAGAGGTAAAATGGGAATTTGAAGGAAAGGCATGCCAAGGACAACAACTCTAACAAGAATGTCATGATGAATAAGTTTGAAATGCCAAAATTGAAGGAAAAGGGACCTGGATGGAAAAATGGGACTTTGGAGGAACAACATTTCAAGATGAATAAGTATAAAATCTCAAAATTGAAAGAAAAGGGACTAAGATGGAAAATATGAGTTTAGAGGAAAGGCATTCCAAGGAGGGCAACTCCAATAGGGATGTCGAAATGACCAAGTCCTAAATCTCAAAATTGAAGGAGAAAGGGGACTTTGTAGGAAAGGCATGCCAAGATGAGGAAGTCCAAAATCCTAAAACTAAAGTAAAAGTAACTTATGGAAGAAAAGGAGTTCAAAGGAAATGTATTCTAGGGAAGCAAATCCGATAGGGAAATTGGGATGAACAAGTCCGAAATCCTAAAATTGAAGAAAAAAGGACTTAGAGGGAAAATGGGACTTTGGAGAAAATACATATCAATATAAGCAAGGTCAAAATCCTAAAATTGAATAAAATAAGACTTAGAGGGAAAAGGGGAGTTCACAAGAAAAATATGCCAAGGAGGGAAACTTAGACAGGGATGCCAGGATGACCAAGTCCAAAATCCTAAATTGACTAAAATCACCTAAAGAAAGACCAAAGTACTAGGAATTGACCACAAAAACAAATTTTACTGAAGTTACTTGATTAAAACACTTTTAATGAACACCTTTAAACAATCAATCACTACAAGGACCTAACTGGAGATTTATTAGATTGGTTATCAATAGAGGGTGGATAAGTTCAAATGTACAAATGAGAATAGAATAAAGAGAAATGGGACACACCAAATTGGGGTGCCAAAAAGGGGGCATGAGTCCTCTATATCCTTCTTGCATAGGGTATTAAAGTACCCTAGATATGTAGGATACGACTTACAAATATAATTTTCTTTTTTCTATTTGATTTTTTATTTTTCCTCTTTTATATTTTCTCATTTTTAATACTAATATTTTATTAAAAACTTAAATTAAATTTTAAAAATTAAAAAATTAAAAATTAAAAAAATTAATTGTCATACTGTACACTTGCACAAGGGTCATATGACCTCTTTAGGATTTTTTTTGCCTTAAATTAACTTGAGGTTAAAATGACAAATTCTATATGGATTTAGGGGTTTTTGGGAATTTTAGATATAATGACAGGGTTTGCTTTGCACCAAAGATCCCTAAAAAGTATGTGACATGTAAAATATTAAATCAAACCCTACATACAAAACCTACCAAAGCAAGCTATAAAAGGTCCACAAAACCAAAATTAGATGATGAGAAAGACCATAACAAATGCAAAGAGATCAAAATAGTATTAAATTATCTATTCTAATTAGTGTTGAGATTTCTGGATTGTAATTGTGTGTAATCTTTTTCGCATCAATGTTTCAGATCATACTCCATGATCCATCATCAGGATGCTAAGCATAAAGCATAAGAGGGTGAAAAATTAGAAGAAAAATTGTAAAGATAAATAGGTGAGGGGTTAGGAAAGGAGAGAGAAGAAACATGAGGAAGGCATACACAAAACATAATGATCAATCTCCACTATTCATCAGGGTTTTCAGATCATTATGTTTTGTGTGTGCCTTCTCCCCGTCTCTTCTCTCTCCTTTCCTAACCCCTCACCTATTTATCTTTACAAGTCTACTTATAATTTTTCACTCTCTTATTCTCTATGCTCAACATCCTGATAATCTATCATGTAGTATGATCCGAAACATTGATGCAAAAAAGATTACACACAATTACAATCCATAAATATCAACACTAATTGATCATGGACTATGCAAACCTCATGCTATTTATCTATTATAAATCAAACATAACCTCAAATACAACATAAAAAAGACCAAAATCAAAAGAATCTCACCTTCACTTATCAAACAAGAGATCTTCATTATATAGATTTTCTCTTGATGTGGTTGATTATGGTTGCTCAAGGATGCATATGAAATTTCCTTAGCATGTACATGTTAAGCTCTAAAGATCATGGATTTTTTGATGAAGTATTTGGTTGAATTTATAATATTTTGAATATGGATGTTAATAGCGAGGATTTTATCTTGGATGAATAGTGGAGATTGATTGAGAGTGCATGGAGAATACTGAAAGGATAAATAATAAAAAGGATTTATGATATCTCTTTAGTGGACTCTATAATGGGTGAGAGTATTTAGTTGTTTTTACTTAATTATTTTGAATAAATAGTTGTGCATCAATTAGAAATAAGGTGGATGGTTGGAGGAATCTTGGAGGATTTGTGATGGAATATGAGTGGATAATTAGAATTTTTATTATGAGGAGAATAAGTGAAAATGAATTTAATTATTTAATTTGGACTAAATGAATGAGTATTAGCTTAGTTGACCAAATAATACAACCTATTTAAATAATTAATGGTGGTAAATGAAAAGGGGAATTAGCATGATAAGAAAGAAGTGTCAACATGGTGATGTGATGTTAGGTGTGATGTTAGAATGTGGTGGGAATTAAGTGTCTACATTTTTTGGCAGAGAAATAATTATTGGACTTATTGATGAGTCTAGGTACAATTTATCAACTTCCCATTACTATGCATGTGTCTTGAATGTTGATAATACATTGTAGGAAGTGTTAAGGAGCACCACTATTTGGAACCTAAGACATATTTGGAAAGGGCTATGCCATGTAGAGCTATGCAGGGCTTTGTTATAAGCATGTTGGATGTATGGCATGTTATCATCCCAAGTGTGTAGACACATGTTGTGAATGTGTAGAAGGTGAACCAACATGTAGATGACCGCCGCCTCTATTTCGATTGGTCTATACATGAAAGGATTTGTAATTGGAAATTTGTGTGCCTAACATGATCCAAAGAGTTTATCTGAAAGTGATTATAAATCTTAGGTCATTATTATAGACAATGATCATCAAAACCCTAAAGTGGATCCAAATATGGTTAAAGAATATGTGCATGATGTTTTATGCTATGATGGTCTTCTTACGAGCAACCATGATGGCTATTTTGGAGATCCATTCAACCACAAAAAATAAATTCATTTTGGAACTTGATGGTTTATAGGCCACTAATAAAATCCATGTTGACTGACTCTTAAGGGTTTTGAGGTTTTTATAAAGGAGTATAAAGCCCCAATGTCTTATTGGTGGGCTTGGTGATATAATAGGGTGTGCAATACTTCTAATGGTGATTAGTGCTAGTTCATATTTGATGCCAATACAAGTTAATATTGAAGCATGACACAGTTTTTGATGATGCCAAAGTGATCTATCATTTTGGAATAATATGCTTCCTAAATTAAGTGTCATTGAGGCATGCTAAGGGAATTTAAAGATGCCCAAGATTGCATATAATCCTTTGGGCATATATAAATTTTTGATAGGCATGCCTTACATAAGAATGATGAATGGTTATGCAATTTTTTTTTTTAAGCATAGTGATCCCCAACCAAATAATTTGTGGCCACATAATTCTAGCATGGTGGTGAGCACATGGATTGATGATTGATTAAGGTAATTTGAAACTTTTTTTTAACACCCCTTCTTATGATTGATAATTAGTTGGAATTTATTATAGGTAGATCATCCACTTCATATGTTGCACATTTTCCATTTTTTTCGTGTATGCAAGAATTATAGTATTGATGATCAAAATGAGGAATAGTTTCCTTGTTAAGTATGTAATGGTGTCATCTTAATAGTTTGTACAAAGTGATAGATCTCCATCTCATAAGTGGAATAGCATTGGAAGGTTTCAATGAATGTTTCTAAGTGATAGGAACTAGGTTGATCATGTCAAAGTATTACAATGCAACATGCATAGTTTAATGTGTTAGTTTAATTTTTAAAATAATGAGTAATATTTGATGGGGCCAACATTTACATAGAACAAATCCAATATTTGAGCTTATTTAAGGCACATTTATACATAGAACTCCATTTAGATTTCTCTTCGTCATGAATAATATGTTTAAGGTGTCAGGCGACATGTGAGAAGCCAAGGATGAACATGTAGTAGAATTTGGCGAGTCTAAGGAAGTTGTGCAAATTTATGAGATTATGTGGATCTAGTGAGTACCAAGTCACATTACTATTTTTTAAATGAATATGGATGTCAAAGTGGTTGATGATTCCACTAAGGAATTAAACCTATGTAGTTCCAAAAGTGCACTTATCTAAGTTGGCTTAGAGTTTATAACACTTGCAAAAATGTACTAAATGTGATCCTCCTAAGTCTTGTTGAAGATAAGGATACCATCCAAACATATAATGATGAAGGGGATGGTGAAAGTGCATAAGTTGTTCATAAGACACATACATGTAGGATTATTAGTTAGGTAAAAATACATTACCATTCACTCATATAGTTCTTCTCATGTTTTGAATGCAGTTTATTAGATGTATTAATATTACATTAGAACCTAATGGTATCTTGACTTAATATTGTTTTTGATCAAATAGCACACCTTGTAGAGCTAGTCTAGGAGGTTGTCAATATATGGTATGGGATACTTGTTCTTCACCAAGATTTTATTGAGCATGCAATAGTAAATGTAGTCATAATGTGTCATCCTTGGGAAAAAGAACAATTAGACTACCACAAGAGGAAGAAATTGACCCAATCTTTCCTTAATCAACTAATTTTTGAATTTGGCATTGGATTTTAATATTATTCCAAACAAACCTATGATGTTTGAAACTATTTGGAAGAGGAGTTTGGGAACCAATTTTATTATGTGTTGTATTGTGTAGTGTGTCATAAAACCTATATGATCAAATAATATTTTTTCATAGTAGTATAGTACAATGTTGATTTGATGCTACTTTGATAAACTAGGCATTGAGACATGCATTGTTAGAGCATAATTTGTTGGCCACACAAGTGTGTCTACATAAACCATAAAAGTATTAACTTCTAAGTGTGAACAATAAGTTTGTAACATTATTTTATTGAAACTAGAAGACTCTCAACTATGTTGAATTTTTTTCACACAAGTTGAAGTACTTGTAGTAGATGCCAACTCTCCAAAATTATGGTCTTGTATACATCTTCATGATCGTACATAAAGCTTCTACCAAAAATTATTATATACATCTAGGGGCACAATATCATAATAACTATGCTACAAATACATTTAACAACATATTAAATAGTGCATTGGCAACTTACATGTATTGCATTTCCTTGTTGTAGTCATCCCAAAGAGTCTGGGGTTGGATGTGCATTAGTGGAAAGTCTAAGTCATTGCACCACATTTTGCACAATAATATTCTAATAGAAACTATTGCACAGACGACTGTCATTGCACCAAAAGATCGACCTGTTAATACCCGATACAACTACTAGAGTTAATGAATCCACAGGAGGTGGTTAAGCCATGTCACGAAACTGAGTGTTGTGGTGCACATCACAAGGAGAGCAAGGGCACACACCTTGCAACAATCCCCTAGCACAAGCAAGGGGCTCAAACCCATGACCCAAGATATTATACCAATTGTTGCACAAACGATTGTCGTTGCATCAAAAGATTGACCTATTAATGCCCGCTACAACCACCAGAGTTAATGAATCCATGAGAGGTGATTAAGCCATGTCACAAACTCGATTGTTGCGTTGCACAACACAAGGAGACCAAGGGCACACACTTGCAACAAACACTATTGTCAATGATGACATGTGTGAGATTTCCATTGACCCAAAAATTTAAGGGAAGATTCATCTATGTTCTCCTTGTTGGCACCCCATTTGAATGTGTTAAAATTTGCATAGGTGTACGAGTTCCTTTTGTGCAACTTTCCTAATATACCCATTATCAATGATCAATTTGAAAAAAAATCAAATGGGCTCACTTGGAAAATAACACCTAAGTGTTCTTCCTCCCCATCCATCAAGTTCATATCACATGTTATAATTTGCAAGAATCTAAGAAAATCCTAAGCTCAAGGATGTTTTGGTGATTCCCCCTACTTTCACAATGAGTGTGGAACTAGATATTTTTTTCCTATCCAATATCCACTTCCAGTGTCTAGTCTTGCTTAAAAATCATGCAAAATATTTCCATTTCCTTCATTCCTTCCATTTCCCTTCTAATATTTTGATGTGGATCCGAACATTTATTCCACATTTAATCCCCCCATCTTTCTTTCCAAACTCCATTGAGTCCTCTTTTCCTTTCTTTTTCCTCATTTATTCTTTTACAAGATTTTGATGTCCATTTAGATATTTGTAGCTCCTTTTGACCCCTTATCCACTCTTGCATCATATCCCTATTACCTATTTTAGCTACTAGCTCAAACAGGTAGAGCTATTATGTTTTACAAGTGAAAAGAAGGTACATTTTAATTCTGCTATGTCACATTCATGTGCATAAAAGGAAAATCATAAGATTACATTGCTACATTGTATTATGAAGATGCATATAATATAGGAAATATTGCACAATCTTTTCAAGAAAAGTAATCTTTATTGATAATGTAAATGTATAATTTCTCACACAAGCCATGAGACTAACTCTTTTAGTGCAAATGAAAGAAAATAATTTACATTTATAGATTTAAAAGAAAAAGAATGCACATATAAGGAAAGAAGACCCGTCATTGCTTGAATGACTGGTCTTAGCCGAGTTTCCTTGCATCATCTTCAATCTTCTGCTTGTCCTGCACCCAACTTTTTCTCCCTTGCTGCTCCTAGTTGCCTGCATTTGAGAGAGAGAGTGTTGTTAGAGCAATGAAAAGTCTCCAGTCAATACATGCACATACATCTATAAATATATAATCTTATCTTCATGTGCACTAAAACAACTAGCATACCATAGATGTCCAAGAAAACAATAGGGTTATTAGACAAACCTATCATATGCTCTGTTTTATCTAACATGTTTACTTCTTGTGCAAGCATAGGTGAAATTCTTGTTTCTATTTTGATTCATCTAATTAAAGCATGTGGGGTAAAATGTGGCTCCCATGAGGGTTGAGCCCAACATGCATCCTTTGTCTCTTAGAGGGGTATGAGTATAAGTCCATAAATAAAAGATGCAAATAGCCGGTGGTAGTCTTATATGATGGTTGAAAGGTACTTGTCATCCATGGCAATGAGTTGATAGGAATTTAAATAAATGAAGGGGTTTTCAATTGAAGCTTGATGTCAAAACCACAGATATATTGTAAGGTCAAGCATGAGAAGCCAGATATCAATACAAAGCCTAGGTGCCAATACTAGCTCACTGTCATGGAGGAGTACTTATTCAATGGAACCATGATATGAGAAGGACAATCATAAATATTATAAGCCATGCATTATGTGTAATGATAGTGGCAAGTAAATAGAGACAGTCACAATGATGAAATTGAGTGCATTTTTCAAGAAATAGTCACAGGGGTCCTAGTTAATGCTCTATTAAGTGATAGATGAAGCAAAATTGCATGCTTATATATTTTTTTAGCCAAAGAGAGAAAATATGTGACTAGTAGACAACCTGATGAACAAAAGATGAGCAAACAATCATGAGTCATGGTAGAGGATTAAAATTTTCCATAGTAAATTCAAAGGATAGCCTTGATGCCAGTTAGACAATAATCTCTATGATAGTCTAATAGCAACTAGCTAGGAGATGGAAATCACAGTAAAAGGAGCAGCACTCCTAGTAAGGTGGAGCAGCCAATAGAAAATATAATAGTAAGGAGAAAGTACAGTCACCGTATTATTGGTAGTGTAATCCACTTGAATGAAATTGAGAGCATGTTCCTTAGTTTCGTGTAGTCATAACAATGGAAGACAATCCCCTATTTATAAGGAAGCAGGCTCAAATCTATCATACAATGCATGTTATCACATAATAGTGGCAACCATTACTTGCACCAGAAGGACATCAAATGGTGAAGGAACAGTCATCTTTGACTGTCAGGGGAAGTTATGTGGATGGATATAGTCACTTGTGTGACTCATTTGTAGTCAGTTCTTACTTGTTATTTTTCTGCTCTATGACTTTTGAGTCCTTTGGAGAAAATACAGTGCTTTTGTAACTCATTTTTGGACATGAATAACAGTGCAAACCTTGGAGATCAGTGATTTCAAGTTTGTGCCTTCTTGTTTCCTTGCTTTATTGTGTGCATCTATTGATTGATCAAATTACTCGTGAAGTATTATTTCAATTCCTTGTAATTTTGTCTCATGCTAAGCACTTTTTTGGTAGAAAAGTGTATTGTTGCAAGTTATAATCTATGTCAAAAAATGCAAGTAGCATTTAGCTGTGAATTATCCTTCCTCCTAAGAGTCTAGCATTAGGACCTCTTTATAAAATACTTATGCAATACATACAGAAGTAAGTTGTGCAATTTTGTTTTAGTCATTGTGAACAAGTGTATGTAATCTGGGTTTCAAGTCCAAGTAATGTTTAGATGCATCACCATAGGAGTAGTTTTTCATTTCATGTTATCTCCTTCTACCCTTTTCCTCTGCAAGTTCAGTAGGTTAGTTTTAGGTGAGTACCAAAAGGAAGCCAACCTTCTCCGGAGGTTGACCTATGTTTGTCAAAGACCACACTTTGAGAGGTCTTCCAATGTTTCACTGAGTGGTTGAACATGGTTCAACAAAGGGTGCACATTTTGGTGATAACAATCCTCACAACTCCTTAATCTTTTCTTTCCCTTCATCCTTGTAGAATTTTAAAGTGGATCCAAACTTATCATCACATCCACTTCCACAAGCCTTCCTTGCACATTCTCCCATTCCCCTTGTGAAAATATTTTACCACCTCCACACATCCATAACCTATAGTTCCCCTTTCCTTTTTTTAAATTTCTTCCCCAATCCTTTCTTGTGGACATTCCTTGGGAATCTGGAATTTCATTTCAATGTTCAAATCTCGTGTCCACTTTTGTACTATATTTTTGCAAAGGTCTTCTATAAATTTTTCCATTTGTTTCCTCTCATGTGAAGTTTAACCTAACTTCCAAACCTCCTCCACTCAATCCATGTCCCATATCCAACCTTGACCTGAAACATCACATCTCCCATCCTTGGATCCTAATCCATCTCAAACTTTTGTAGTTCTTCCAAATTGCTTCCTCTACTCCCTAGATCCTCCTATGACACCATTAATGACTATATTTGACCATGTAACTACCCAATGTAGTTTTTCCCACCTAAAAAACATTGTTTACTTGTAAGGGTGTGGATTCAAATGTAAGATTCAATGATGGAGGATGAGGGAATCCATGTTTCCATTAACAAGGCATGCCATTTTTATCTCCCAAGGATCTCCACAACAATTTTTGATTATTTATATTATGGATCGCATGAGATTTATCTTGCATTGCATGCCAAGGTTGTGATATCCATCTCCTTGTCGAATTTCCTCAAGTGATTGAAATGAAGGTTATCTACTTCCTAGATGACCCATGAAGCTATTAATGAGTTTGATATGGATTCAATCACTCAAAGGAATATTTCCTAGTTTCTCTTGGTGTTGGAACCCTTAGCCTCTTTGAATTAGTCTATAGGATAGAGGCTAAGATGTCAATTGGTATTGAAATGCCCCTATATAAACTATCACAACAAATTAAGGGGGAAGAAGATTGTCACATTTCCTTAAGAAATTATGAATGAACTAAAATTGAAGAATCAAGAAGGTTTAGCCATGAAATAAATATGTTGTGACAACAAAAGGTGTACTAGTTTGATAAGAAATTTGTTCAAAGATATTTTTAGGTTGGGGACATTGTCTTCATGTGGAAATCTAAGTTTGAATATAAAGGAAAACATACGAGTCAGACCCTATCAAGTTGCAAATAAGTGTGTTCAACATACTTTCTACCTCAAGAGTCTTTATGGAGAATTCATAAAGTTTTTAGTCCATAGTTAGCATCTCAAGAAATATTTCTCTTGATGGTGAGGCTATCATTGGGCCTATGTACATAAATTTATTTATTTCCTTTTCTTGTTATTTTTGCATGTTTATCTTTCCTCCCCTTTTTGGTTTTCATGCTAGTGTTAGTTGGATTGTCATTGTGATTGCAACACACACACGTCCCTAGCTAGACCCAATGTTGGCACCTTGTTTAAGTATGTCCAAATTCACCTAATTCCAGGTCTCTCTTGTGCATCTTGCTTAGTATACCTCTTGTTTATGATCAATCTAAAGAACTTTCAAATGCACTTCCTTGGTCAAAATAACCAAAGTGTTGTTCCTTCCTATTGCTCAAGTTCATGTCAAATGTTACAAGTTCTAAGAATATGAGAAAGTCCTAAGACCAAGAATGGTTTGATCATTTTCCCTTGTTTTCACAATGTTGCAGACTTTGGGTGTGTAACTAGATATTTTCTGGTTGTCCAATATCCACCTCTAGTGTCTAGGTATAAGTTTTTTTCACTTCATTCCTTCCATTTCCCTTCCTATTCATCATTTATAGGATCTTGATGTGGATACAAATATTTTTTCCAAATTCGGTCATCCTCTCTCCTATATAGATTTCTTACAAAACTCCATCGAGTCCTTACCTTCTATTTTCCTTCATTTCTACTATTGTAATATTTCAATGTTCATCTAGATATTTTTAGCTCCCACCGATTCCTCATCTACATCTTCGTCATACCCCTAAAAATCTTTAATCCCTTATTTCCCTTCACGCTTGCAAACTTTGGAAGTGAATCTAGACATTCCTTATCCTTGCATCCACTTCCCATGTCCATTTCTGCAAGTTTTTCTTGCACCTTCTTATGTTCCCATTGTGGAACTCCTACCCACCTTCCAACATCCATAACCTCTAGCTCCTCTTTCCTTTTCCACAATTTATTCCCCAATATTACAAAATTTCCTTGGACATTTGGAATTTCACTCCAATGTCCATATCTACACTAAATTCTAACAAAGGTCTTCTAAGATTTTTTCCATTTGTTTACTCTCATCTAGAGGTTGACCTAACTTCCAAATCTACTTCATTCCATCCGTGTCCCATATCTAGTCTCAACCTAAAACCCCACATCTACCATCTCGACATCTTGATCCAACTAAAACTTATAAATAGTTCTTCTAGATTTTTTTTCCTACTTTGTAGATCCTCCCAAAATGTCATTAAAGAAAAAATTGGACCTTCCAACTACCCAATCTTTTTTTTCCTTCCTAGAAAACATTGTTTAATCTTAATGACATGGATTGAAATGAAAAATTTAGAAATCAAGGATGCGGAAGACCATGTCATCATTTACGAGGTATGTTTTTTTAAGCTTCCAAGGATCTCCACACTAATTCCTAATCATTTATCTCACATATCTTGCACACATTGTCTTGCAATGCACGCTAAGGTTGTGATATCCATCTTTTCATCAACATTTCTCAAATGACCAAAATGAAGCATATCTACTTCTTACCTAACCCCAAAAAACAATTAATAAGTTTGAGATGGATGCAATCACTCAGAAGAATATTTCCAAACTTCTCTTGGTATTGTTGATCCGCTCAAGGGCTTCATTTGAGTACAAAACATAAGGTTGGTCATGTCAAAAGTATAGACAATCTCTATGATTTTGGGCTACCATGTTTCCTCTCCCTAAGCTTCTTATTGGTGTTGGATGGTATATATTTTGCATATTTAAATATTTAAAGGATGGAAAAAGATTTTTAAAGAAAAAAATAAGAGGAAGAGGTTTCAAGGCTATTAGGGTTCATCTCCAATTAATACTTTAAGGTATTTTTCTTATTGTAGTGATTTGGGTTTCATCCCAAAGGTGTAGTGAAGTATTATAATTCCAAAAGAATAGATTAGACATGTATATTTGATATATTGTGAATGTATCCATGTGAATTATGTATGTTCCTAAATATTTCATTGGTATTCCTAATCACACTTTGATTATTTGAGTGTTAGCTCTAATTAGTTTGTCATCTAAAGGATTACAAAATCCTCGTAAAGATTTTACAAAGTATCTTTTCAAATTAACACATAAATATGGATCGTTTATTCATGGATTATTAAGTCATGTTCATTTTGATATTTTGTAATTTCAATTATCTACTTGGCTACATGCATAGAGCCTAGCTCATGTGTGAAGTTAAAAGTGTTAGGATTAAGGTATTTGTTAACGCAGATGTTACACATGCACACCAACAGGAAGATAAATTATTGCTCTAGGAACATGAGAACCTACCTTTCTTGAAAGATCCCCCAAGAATCCCTAAATCAGAAGACAATCTTGGTTAATCCTAAGGCTCAGGAATGCCAAGTCTTGATGCACTAGATTCACTTAGGGTTCGTTGCATAAATTTCCTGTTAATCATGAGGGTTCTATGGTTTCTTAAGCTCACCGATATCCAACAGTACATAGCAAAGGCTCAACCAAATTAAACATACATCACTCCATAATCTCATGAACACAAATGATTTGCAAGAAATACTTCATGAATTCAAATTGTTTGCAAAGACCTAGCAAATTTAACATATATTTCTCTACAACTTCATGAATACAAAATATTTATAATAATACTCCATGAATTCATCATTTTGGAAACATTTTAAGGAAATATTTAACATCTACTATAAAGAAAAGCATTAAAGATCCTAAGATTTAAATTTCTCCTAGCTATTATCCATGCATACACCATGAAATAAACTAAATCAAAGAAAACCACTCTATACTTCA
Organism: Sequoia sempervirens; assembly: GCA_007258455.2. NCBI lineage: Eukaryota > Viridiplantae > Streptophyta > Pinopsida > Cupressales > Cupressaceae > Sequoia > Sequoia sempervirens. The sequence continues at coordinate 19,679 of VDFB02255743.1, forward strand.
CTAGATTGCTTCATAGCTAGGCATAGAATGATGTAAAAATTTAAAGAAACATGAGATCGTTTTCCACCAAATAGTGTCAATATACACCCAAAGATTTCATATCAAGAAATAGCTTTAAAACTGGCTTTGATATTAGCAAACTTCAATGAAGCATACAAGTTTTTATACTAGAATAATACAAAAATAAGAAAAAGAAATAAAACTGGTAAGAGTTCAAATTTAAGTCTCTATAATTCCACAAGTTTTGAAACTCTGTAAATGAACAACTCTTGACCTTTTATAAGAACAAGGTAGTTGAAGAGTTCCAAAAGAACACATGAAAGAGAATCAAAAGAACAAATCATAAAGCAACATGTGGCATATGACAGTTGGCATGTAGGAATATTCTAGAATGAGTCAAAAGATATTTTGACTTTTCCTTCTTCAGTTGAAAACCTTTGAAAAACTCAAACTCTGAGACACGGGTACCTTTGCACAAACTGCGAAATTGTTAGCACTTTCCTTCAAAATCTCTAGGGCCTGGTCAACAAGCATCAGGTTCAAAAATGTCTTAGAAAAATACATTCCGAGAAACACATCATCATGCCCATGCACCAAAACATCGGGCTTCCATTACCTGATAATAAGTGCCTCTTCATCAGATACTTCCCCTACAGACTCATCTTCTCCTTTACTTTGCATATATTCTCGTAATGCAATTAACACTTGATCCATATTTTACCTTGGAATACTCTACTTCATCCTCCAACTATATTTATGCCTTGTATATTCTTCAGTTACCTTCTTTATGGATTCATTCCTTTGCAACATTTCTATCTCATACTTATTCATGTGATTTCTACATTTAATCACCTCATCAAGGACTACTCGACTTAAAGACTGAACAATATCTTTGTTTATCTTTTCAATCCAACCCTTGAAGGCTTTTACTTCTTTACCATCTTGTTCCATTCTCTTGAGGTTACACCTCTGCTATGTCAGCATCTCTATAAGATCTAGGTCCTTATCCATCATCTTTTTCTTTTCTCAATGACCTTGTCTAACCTAGTTATACACTACAACAAAGCGTTGTTTTCCCAACTCAATTACAATTTCCATTTCTCTAACATCAGAACTTCTTGTTCCGCAATCACCTTTTCCTCTATCAACCTTTGTACTTTTGTTTTGAGAACTACATTTAACCGTCACACTTCTATGTCATTTTTCTCCATGTGATCTTTGCACTTGACCAAAATCCTTTTGGACTTATCAAACCAACGATATGATTCTCTACATTTACCAATTGCATCTCCTATCGCTCCTTCCCTATTGCACAAAATGTTTTATCTAGTCCTCAAACACATTCATCTTATGTCTCAACCCTTCAGTGGCATTCAATTTCTCTTTAGAAATAATCACTGGATTTGGTGGAAATTTAGTCAATGAATAACTTGGTTGAGCTATGGCTTTGATAAAATTCTCTAAGCGACCAATCCACTCTTTTAGTTCCCTTTTCTTATGCTTGTCCTTTCTCATTTGGAAAGTTGTTGCTTCTAAATTCATTCTCATTTATTCCAACTCTTGCTCCCATGAGGAATGCCATAGGTTGATTGTAGTAACTTGTTAATCCCTGGTCGTCACTTCATGCTTATCCTTTTCTCCTATAGGAGTGACTATCTGAAGAGTTTTCCCCCCATTTGAATTTCGCTTGACAACATGCCTAACCCTTGTTTTGGATTTAGGCTTAGGGGTTTCCATTTAGATTGCAATATACTATTAAAACCTAGAGGCACCAATTGTACCTCCAATGGTGAAGCTAATTTTTGAACTAGCAAGTCAAGTATCTCTTCATTTGTCATGGCCTCTTTCTGTCTCTGTTCTTGTCAATCAAACTACTTAGGAACATCCTTCCTCAACACTTCACTATCATTTGTTGCAACTTCTGAATCTTTCATCCCATTTTCTCTTAGTGGAAAGGATTTTGGGTTTTCCTGGTCATGTTCCCTTACTTTTCCTTTTTCAACCCATGTATCCTCTCCTCCTTTCTTTTCCTTTTCAATGTCACCCCTTGGAGCAGATTGCTTACTTTTCTCTAAGGAATTTGGATTTCCAATGTTCCTTTTCTCTTTGTATAGGGTTTGAGAAGACTCTATTTCTTTACTTATATATTTGGACCTATTCCTTGACCTTGGGGCTTCTCAGCAACAGTCAATTTCTACTTGTTGAGGCTAGTCCTCAGCCACACTGGTGTCAAGTGCGTATTCATGCACTTCATCTTCATCCATTATTGAAATGGGACTTTGAGAGGTAGTTTCCACTTGCTCTCTTTGAGGTGACACAATTCCTTCCATATTGATTTCTCCTTTTGGATTTCCCACTTCCCGAGTAAGTTGTCCTACTATGAACTTTGTCTCCTCTTCAACATTTGGACATACTTCCAAACTTCTTCTACCACAGGTTGCATCATTGGGGCTTCCCCAAACTATTGCTTCTCTTTTAAATGTTGTATTATAGTAAACCATTTCTCTGCTTGCCTCATGGCTTGATCTATGGTTATTGTCAGTTCTCCCTCTGATATCTAATGTACTTCCCTTAGGGTTTGTTTCATTGTTGTTGTACTCACAGATGGTGGAGAAGTGAACATAACAACTACCTATTGTGCTATTGACCTTGTCCTAGCATATACTTGTGACTTCATGATTACTTCTTCTAGAGTCAAAGGCTGTGCTCTTGACAATGCAATAGAAGAAGATGCCACATTGGTGTTCTCAAAATATTAGTTGGAATGGCCAAGGTTTCCCTATTTGGACCATCTGGTGGGGAAGCCATGGAAACTCCTTGGATTGAAACATCAAGGACTCTTTCTCTACCCTGTTCAATAGTTTTAGCCTCTATATTGTTTCTTTTCTTCTCCAGACAATCATCATACCCCAACTCATTGAACATATTTTTCCTTCTCTTCCTTCCATGTGGGTATGTGGGTGTGATTCTGGATTCTTTTATCAATTTAATGTACTTATCTATCCACGATTGTGTGTTATTGAGCACTTGTCTGGAAAAATCATCCATGGTGACTATCTCTTGTCATCCCCAATCTAGATCTAGGATAGGCTCATTGTAGACCTTATTTGATTCATAAGCTAGGTTGTCTACCTCACTATTATCAAAATCCATTTATTTAGGAACATCTTGTGTTCCAAAAGTCATTATCAAGGCTAGTGATAACCTCAAGTAGGACCGCTTCATAACATCATGGTCATCCTCACAATCAGACCAAAAATCCTCTAAATGGGAAACATGAGCATATCTCTTGTTGATTTGTTTGGCCAATCTTTCAGTTGGATCAAATTATTCCTCATAAGTAGGAATGGTTCTATCCCATAAGCTTTCAACTCATCTTCACACAACTTAGCACTCTTAACCGAGATTCATTTGTAATTCCCTATGGTAATAGGAAACTTTACAGGTCCCCTCTTGTGTATCTATAAGAAAGCCTCATGAAATGGTATCACCTTCCTCACAAATTCCAACAACACTATCTTGTCTGTAGGATACCTGGGCAACATATAGGGATGACCCGTAAATCCTTCTACTCTAATATAAGTGAATGTGTGGAATTGAATGAACTAACACCTGGTAGCATGCATAACATCCTATGCTTCGAGGGATATCCTCTTTGATTTATCTCCTTCCATTAACCTTACTAACTTTATGGAGAAAACATCATTTACCCTATAGTAATGTTCTTGATACTGACTAGCCATAATCAGTGGAAAATGTTGATAAATCAACCTATTCCCTGATTCTCTACTCAGAACTCCCACTTGGTTCAGTCCTTGGATATTATCCCTAAGGGCACAAGAATAAAGAATGTACGAGGACATAGTAAACCATTGGGAAGTAGGGAACATTTAAATTTGTTCATTCAATTTGTTGTTGATGAACCTTGCCCAATGAGTTCAAAAGGATCTTCCCTCATTCTTTTGATAACCTCAAACATCCATGGTTCAAATTTTTTGGCACCTCTACAACTAGCCATTCTACTCAATAGGGTTATCATATCCTATATTTCTTGAATTAACAACGACCACAAGATGTTATTTGGAATTCTTGTGGCTCTTTCTTGGAATTAGGTCAACATCATGACCTTTCTATTGTGTTCCTCCATGCTCATGTATGCATCCATTAAATATCTCATTTGCAACACATTCATCCTTGTAAACACAGGAAGCCCAAATATGTAAGCAACACCATATGCAGATAGGTCCGCATAGACTCTCCCTTTATAACTACCCTTTTTTCTGCATCATACCACTTCATGCACTCCAAAACCAATTTCAGGGCTTCCATAGCTAATGGGAACCCTATCACCAAGTGTATTCCACTGGTAACCATGTTCTTGGTGCACTGGTCGACATCTGGTTGCCAAGTCCTTCGCACAAACTCATAGTCATTGAAGTCTCCTAGACAAGTATTCGTTATCATTCTGTAAGGTGTATCGCCTATGAAACAAGGAATTCAAATTCCTCCCTTGGTTGTTTCTTCTTTGAAGTACTCATGTCTTCATCAATTTCTTGCATGATTAGTGTATGGATATTCTACATACGAATTAGGGAAAATTCTAACCATGCATCTTCGACAATTAAATTTATCTTGAAACTCCTCACCCATTATCATTTAATCATTAAAATTGGGAAAAATTCTATCAAATTGCATACCAATTTCTTTAGGAATTAACCAGAAGAAACACAATTTTATCATAACCAAGCATATATGAAATAATTTATAGAGTTTAATTAGAAAGGAATACCTGGTTCGGCTGATAGCAAGCTTGAGCCGACACAAAATTAAACTCTAGCAATTGTGTCCTTTTCGTATTACAATATTTTACCTTCCTCACATGCCTCAAATGTTGCTTCAATTCCTTAATGAACTTACAGATGGCTTACTCCACGTGTGGTAGTGTATTGTAGAAGTAACTGCATGCTCAAGGTGGTGCCAAGTACGTGTTTTTGCCACCTTCCTTTAATTCCTTAATAATTTTGCATTGATTACACTAAAAAGGGGCACAATCATGGCAAGCTAGGGTTCACATCATGGAGCCTTGATTTCCGCACCCTAGCTCAGTTCTAAAAATGGTGCGGGAAGCTTATATGACATACTTGCGAGCCCACATTAGATGCAAGTAGCTAAGTTCCTAGCTCAAATGCTAAAATATTAATTAGCAATTAGGGTCAAAACACCCGATAACCACTTTAGAAGAAAGACAAAGTCAGGTTTTCACTTATTAGGTTCTTGAGGACCAGGTGTAGAAGATATTCAAGTACGGGTATAAAGTTTTTTTTTTTATATTGAACAAAGCGGGTAAAAATACAATGAAAAGATAAAAAATGCAGTCCAAAAAAATCGACAGCGAAGGAAAGAACACTAACAGCCCATAAAGGTTGATTATAGTCAACGTCTAGAACATGATCAAATACCAGTTTCTGCAACACCATGAAGGGGACTTCCATTGTGCCAAGCAGCTGCAATTGTTTTTTCAAGTTTAATATGTAATCTGTACGTTGTAATTTATGTTATGTTTTAAGTGAACTGCTGGTTGCTATAGACCTTCGGTTATTATTGGTTGTAAGTACGGGTATAAAGTTGAACTGGTATGGTTTGAACAAGCTCTTATGCAAAACACCTCTGGTTTCCACTTCTGGAAGGAAATAAAACCCGCCAACAAACTTAACCAATAAAATGTTGACATATGCATACTCAGGAAAAAAATTTCCTCGGGCAAAGATCAAACAGATGAATCACTCACCAGGTAAAACCACTCATTGGTGTAGCCCCATCGGGTACACTTATGAGCCTTGTACAACTCATGTTGTATTCTGCTTAGCAAAACTTGACACATGAAAACCCGAGAATCCAAATAAACAGAGAAATTTCAAGGGAACCTAGAATTCACAAACTCCAAGTTAGGACGACTTCCAATTCAACCGGGAGCCAAGCACTTCGGAGCAAAGACCTTCATTTTACCATTTTTTCCAAAAAAAACCAAGCAAGCAAAAGCAAGGGAAAAAGAAAAGAGGGTGCTCATTATTTTCCAAGGCCAAAATAGGGCATGTTGTGAGACCACAAAACATTACCATCTACCTTATAAATGTTGAAGTTGATGATTGAACCCTAAGGTTTCTAGAAATCACTTGCAAGCAATTATCCTATCACAAAAGAGAGATCAAAGCATGATTGTTTGCTCAACAATCTAACAAATTGTATTGATGCAATAATGAATGAATGATTACTATGAAGGTGCATGCTTCTAAAAGCATAAAAAAGAAAACCCTAGATGAGGATTTTATTAGATTGTGACAAGTGTCTTAATCTCATGCAATGAGACTTGTCCTATATTTAGTTCAATCTAATATAAAAAGTAACTCCTAAGTTTAGCTTAAGTAATTAAAATAAAAAAGCATCTAATAATTAATTAATTATCAGATAATGACTTATTTATTCCAACATCCTTGGAAAGTGTTTCTAGGCACTTTGGGTGTATTGGAAAAATATTTTGTAATATTCATTCTTACTATTGTTTGTAATGCATTCATAAGGGGTGGTGGGTTCCACTAGCAGCGATAAAGGTGACTTATGGACATGAATATTTAATATTGTTTTCCGCACATGTGGGTGCCTAGAATGGGATGGTAAAGATAAGGAAGTGGACAAATGAGTGACTATTGGGCTTCTCCAAGTGGGTGCTTGAAAAGAGGCAACACACATCTCTTGGTATTTCATCTTTTGTGGCATTTAATGTAATGTTTAATTTCCAAGTTTGGACGCCCAAGTTGGAGGGAAAGTATTGAAGCTAAAACTAGTGTCCTTTTGTATTCTGAGGAGGTAATCCAAGGGTTGGGACATTTGGAATGAAGATTCATCTTTGAGTGCCTTGTTTGGTGCTTAAAACCTCTTCACAAATCTATAAAATCAGCTCCTTAGATGTAGATATTATGAGGAACGATTGAATGTAGAGTTACTCTACAAGAATAAGGACAAGTTGGAGCATAAAGAGGTTGATCATGAGTACATAGGTGTTGTCGTGTTGGAGGAAAAGAGGAGAGTGGATTGAATGCATTATAATCTCATTTATTTGAAGATAATACATACTTTACCTCTCTTCTTGGTGGAGATTTTTCGCAAGGGTTTCTCCATGTAAATCTTGTGTTATGTGATGTCTTTTATGTTCTATGTGTGTCCATTTGCTACTATCTTATGGTGATTTTATGCTTTATTTATTGTTGTTATAAGTTCACATAAGGTGATGTTATTAAGCATGTTGTGTTGGCTGATTTTTAACATCATAAAGAAGATGGATCTTATCATGGTAATTCCATATTAAGGTTATTTAATTTCAGATTTGCATACAAGTTTAAGATTTTCATATTGTAGTAGTCCAAGCTTTGTATCTCATCCATTGAAGTCATAACTTAATTATTTGGATAGAGATTGAAATTTCCCAATAACAAGGATATAGCCTTCAATGGTATCTTGATTAAGGTGTTACAAAATGGGATTCAAGTTATTGCATTATTTGGTGTATGAAAGTTTCAAAATCTATACACCTAATTGGATGCAAGCACTTGTTTTCCTCATGCTCAACCTCCCATCACACCAACACATTCAAAATAATAAAATTTAAACTTCATTTCATATTGTGGTGTTTCTTCTTTATTCACTTCCATGTCTAGAAGTGCATAATACCATTAGGGGTTGTTAAAGCCGCATTTTTAGACACTCTACATGATTGTTTATTTGCTTAATGAAGGTGTAGAACCTCGTACTGTCAAAACAACACATAGATACTTAGTGATAGATAAATAGATGTATAATATGCACTCATTATGGTTTATATCATGGTGTATACTATTTCCTATAATATCTACCATAGCACCTCGGGGGTGCCCCTCCTTAGCCTACTAGATCCTAAAGTCAAAGAAATTCTCACCCACCTTAGTAAATCGATCTAGATCAATCTTACCTAACCATAAGTTTGAGGTCTTTTTCCTAAGTTTGACACCCTTAGTGCTTAGGAAGGGGTCTAGCTTTAGGAATTTGAAAACCAACAACTTTGAGCACCAACAAAGGGGTTTGACAATTGACATGTGATTAGGGTTTGAGGTAAAGCTTAAGGTGAAGTAATTTTATTGGAGAGTCTCTACAAGTATTTCTCGTGGGTTGAGTAGTATAGTGTTTTCGAGTTTCATTAATTAGTTGCCTAGTATAGTTCTTTCAATTTTTACAATTGAATAAATTTTTATGTGTTTTCTTTGTGCACCAATTTGAGAGTTGCTAATTTGACCTACATTTATTTGTTGTACCAACTAGTATAAGAGAAAGTATTGAGTGTTAGAGGAGCTTTCTAGAGTTTTCATTAACCAAAGCATTCGTGCTAGTATTTTCACATTGTAGGTTAGTTAGAGAAGATAGATCACAAAGTTGGAAGACAAGGTGTAAGAAACAATCAAGGAGTCAACTCAAAGATCTATCTAATAAGTGAGGGATTCAAGCTTGGCTCAAAGTCATTGAAATCACGCAACAGAGTAGTAATGGAAGATATCAACGACAATGAGAGGTAAGGTTGTGACACACGAGATGGTGTCAGAGGTCTAAATGATATTGATGAGAACATCATCACAGGAAATATATGCAATCACCTTGATGAATGCTAGGAGCAAGCCATGGTTTGATCCCCCAAGATACTAAAGAAGCTTCAATTCAAAAGAACTAATTGACTAGATCACTAGGATATAAATATTTCAAGTTTAAGACAATCAAGTACCCAAAAGGAGAAGTATTCCACCATGAAGTTGACAGGGCATGCAACCTTGTGGCGGGACTCAATCAATGGAGCCCATGTGCAAATGAGTGCAAAATCTTATAGCAAGATTGCATGATGGCCAAACTCAAGGGGGAGATTGTGCCAACTAAATACACATTGGATTTATACAAGAAATTCCATAATCTATGCCAACGTAAGATGACCATGAACGAACACATGGAGGAGGTTTTAAGACAATGCCAACTAATTGTGTTTTGGATTTGTGCAAGGAGCTCCAAAATCTATGTCAAAGTGAGATGACCATGAAGGAACACATGGATTTCTTAAGACTATATTCAAAATGGTCTTGTGGAAGATGACACTAAGAAGATGTCTAGGCGCATTCAATTTGAACATCTCAATCTAGGACAAGATTTATTTCCTAACAATTCATTTTATCAAAGAGGCCTACCTACTAGCACTCAAAACTAAGGAGAATTTGTCTTTTAGACAACAAAATGCATGTAATAGTGGTGAGGTAAAGGATGGAAAGGGAAATAAACATGGTGGAAGGAAAAAATATGCACAAAAGGATGGTGTAAAAGCAAGTGTCGTCATACAAAACACAAGAATGAGCCAATCTCTAATGAGGGTGGAGATAGAGGAAAGTGAGGCCACAATAAAAATATTTATTGGGACTTGCTTTTAAAGTGTATGAGAAAGTTGTCAAGCATTTGAATTTCCATACATCATGCAAAAGAAAAAGTCATACAAACAAGCATGTGCATGTCAAAGAAGTAGAAGAAAGCATGTATTAGGAAGTAAAGCAAAAAGTGCAAACCCAAAGATTGGGGTGAACCTAATCATGTGCAAGGTTTTGTTGAAACTCATCTTCAAGGATAAGAAGTTATGGTGTAGGAAGAGCCTCTTTTGAACTAAGTGCAAGTCAAGAGTAAAGCATTGTAAGTTCATTGTTGATGGAGTCACTAACAACTTAGTATCCATGGAAATGGTGTAGAAGTCGGGATTCAAAATAATTTAGTATCCTATTCCAATCTTGTAGTTGTAGAAGGGATAACTTTATACAAGGATAGAGCAATGCCAATTTACATTTTACATTAGGAGATATGTAGACAAGGTATAATGCAACCTAACCCTAATGAACATCTAACATGTATTTTTGGGTAGACCATAAAAGTATAATGGACACAAGAACACCAATGTCACAAAGGGTGGTAAGAAGCTCAAGTTACTTCCAATGAAGGATGAGGAAGAATATTCATATAAGGGCAAGGTGATTTTGTCAACCAAAATTGTTTTTCTAGGAGGTGGGAGAATTGCAAGACTTATATGCTCAAGTAGTTAAGCCATATAGGAGCCAAAACTTGTCATGTTGCTCAAGGAGTATGTAGATGTGATTAGCATATACATGCTAAATAAGTTGTCACTTATGTGCATTGTCTCACATTACATTCCAAAACTAATTGCAAGTTACAATTTGTTAAATTAAGTGTTTCCCAATTGAGTTCTAACATGAGTTTGGAGTTGAAGAAGAGGTTTGAAAAATTGTTGGAATATGTCTAGCAAGGGAAATTTCAATTCCTTGAGCAATGCCTACAACACTTGAACCAAAGAAGGACAATAAATGGAGGATGTGTACAAAATATCACATAATCAACAAGATCACCATCAAGTATAGGCTTCCATTTTCATGCATGGATAACTTGATGTATTGTTGAAGTGTTGTGTTATACTTAAATTCCAAGGTAGATCTCATGAGAGGATATCACAAAATCAAGATCAAGGAAGGAGATGAATGGATGGCCACATTTAAAATGAAGGCAAGTTTGTAGGTATGGATCATGATGTCATTTGGGATGAAAAAAACCACCAAGAACATTTATAAGGTTCATAAATGGGATTATGAAGTCATTTCTTCATAGGTTTGTGGTCATGTACATCTCAAAGATATTTTGGTGTTTAATGAGAAAAAGAGCATCTTGTGCTCATTTAATATGTTGATGCAACTAGGGAAAGAAGACTTGTGCATCAAATTGAAGAAATGCATGTTCATGTAAAAGTAGCTTGCATACTTAGGCTTGTCATATCCTCACAAGGATTTAAGATGGATCCATAAAATGTTTGCATAACCATTAAGTGGAAAAATCCAAGAAGTGCAATAGAGGCCAAAAGTTTTGATGCATTAATTTGTTTCTATTGGAAGCTCATTAAGAACTGAAGTGCCAATAAATATAGTGGTATTTGAACACCCTTGATGCAATCTTGAGGAAGGTGATAGAGGAACCCATCTTATCACTCCTAGATTTTGAAAAGGTCAATTGTGATGTCATCAAAATTGTAATCAATGTTGTGTTGAGTTAGAAGTTAAACCAATCAAAATAACTATGTTAAAGGTCATATGAATGTAGTTTAGGACCCTAAAACTGTTAATTGCTCACAAATTATAATATGGGGGAATTTATTTGAATAATCAAGCAATAGTATGGGAAATGGTCTACCATAATGACACATGCTTGAAAGTTGGTCTTACTCCATGCCAAATGTGGTTATGGAAATAAATAGACCAATGAAATATAAGGATTGACATAGATACGATTCTCTTAGACTTTGAATTAGCATTTTACAATTAAAATCAAGTTTAATAGAGTTGTGTTGCCAATGGTTGGATTTAAAGTTAGCTAAAATAATCAAACCATAAGAATTATGTTGTCTTTGTATCAAATCCCATTATATTTTTTGTACCTACATGATATGAATGGGAGAGAGAGCTTACATTATGTTAACTTGTTTTTAGACTAAAATTTGAAGGAAAATTAGCATTGATAGTCAATCCACTAGTGTAATGACATTTCATTATTAGAATTCATACATAAACTTACAAGAACACTATCCTTTCATACACAAATGAAGTTATTATGGCATGCATCACTATCTAATGTATAAATCAAAAAGAGAAGAAAGAAATCATGAGTGTGAACACCAACACAATCATGAATTACATACAGTGGTGATCCATTTTGAAATGCATCTTTTACCTATCTTAAGCCCTCAGTGTTTCCACTTTCCATGGGAAAAAGGGTGTGGGTATCTAAGTAAAATATTTTAAAGGATTTACATTATATCTATTTGCAATCATAGCATCACAAGATCACATTTCTTTGTAGCATTTTGTCAACCACTTCATGTGTCTTGTCTTCAAGACATTCCATGAGGTTGCATTCCCCTAAGGGACTTTGTCAAACAAAGTGCATACCTTCAATTCTAATAAACATATTTCCTTGTGCTCTTTGTTCTTTGTTTTGGGATGTCTTAAATTTTGTTGGATTTATATGGAATGAGTTTTGTTTCTTTAAATTAAAACATTTTATAGCATAAATGATGTGTATGGATACTTTTCCTTAAAACTTTATTATGTTGCGATAAGATATATTTGTTTGAAAATTATCCCCTTGAGTGAATTCCTTACCTGCATTTATTAACAATACACCAAATTGGATGTCATCTATTACTTTCTTTTTACAAATAAACTAGCTCTCATGGGAATTTATATTGCAATTTTCCAACAAAATTTTGATCCTCCTTTTGTGCCTTTGGATATAAGAAATTCATCACCTCTATATATTTCTAACCATAAGAATCATGTTGTTATAACATGCTTAAACATAAACAACCCCTTTCACTATATGATATTCACTTTTTTGTGACACTCTTCTCATATTTTTTGACACAATACATCTGAGTTGACAACATTAGTCTCCTAGATCTTTAATTTTATAAAATAGGATGGGATACATATGTTTATTATTATAAAAGAAACGAAAGGGCCCTAATCATGAGAGTTAAAACATTAAAAGAAGAAATGAAACAACAAGTAGGCATGTAGGCTCGATAAAACAACAAAAAACAAAACAAGACCAAGATCAAAACATAGAAGGCGGCTACAAAATTAGGTTCCAGTCTTCCAGGAGGGAATCAAAGAATATTGCCCATTCCTCTCTTTTTGTTCATCAGCATTCTCAACCTACATTTTCACCTCCTCATCTTCTTTATCTCTTTTCTTCTTTTGTTTGTTGATCTTCGAATGACAAGAGACAATACCCATAATAAACTTGTGCATAATGCCTTGAGTCAGCTTGATAATCTTAGGAAGGGCATTCTCCAAATGAGCAAACTTGTCATTGAAACTGTTGGAGACCAAATTTTCCAGCTCAAGCACTCTACTTTATGGCTTAATGATTTCCTTGTCTTTGTCATTAGTGTTGTGGGTAAGAATGTATGGAGGGAAAATTTCTTCCCTAACATTCATGTTGTCCAAAGGGCTAGGGGAGGGAGGGAATAGAAAATTTTGCACCTCTGAGGCCACCTCAAAAGTATGGTTATAGCCAATAAAAACCTTAGTATCATTGTCCTCTTCAGCATTTTCCTCATTAGTATCATTATCTTGCATCTCGTCAGAGTCATGGTCTAAGTCATCCTCGTCTGAGCCCTCCTTAATCTAAGGGAGGAACTCCTCTTCATCTAACTCCTCATCCTCATTCAACCCCTAAATCTATTTTCCTTTGGCAATTTTAGGGTTCACAATGGTAAGGGCTTTACCAAGTCTAGCAAACCCGTGTTCCAAAACCTTAGGATTCAGAAGGAGTCAACTACATAGCCACATTCTCCAACCCCTCCGCATTAGAAATATCGATGGCCTCACCCTCTCCAAGATTGTAGCTTTTGTCCTTTTTGGCAGTTTTAACTTGTTCGTCTTGCACTCTAGGGGATGTCACCTTTCTTTTCTTAGTACACGAGGTATCAAGAGACTCAAGCTGGAGAGTAGAAAGCATAGTACGACTCTTACCCTTAGGGCTCAAACCCACCTTTCCAATAGAGCAAGGTTTGTGTTTACAGGGGCAGAAGGGGACCTAGAGGCATTTTCCTCAATAAGCTTGATTTGGACACTGCACTTGACCTTGAGATTAGATGAGGGAGTCATCAAAAGGAAATATTTATAAAGGGCCATGGTTAAGCCTTGGTGCAAAGGAGGGTAGGCACATTTAATTATGCAAGCTTCAAGAGAAGTAAACAAAAAGAAAGGAAGGTTCATTTTCTTACCCTGGAAAAGATGATGAAGAACCGGGAAGTGATACCCATGCACACTTTTGAAGTGGCCTTCGAGGGTAAAGTATTTCATATAGTGGAAGCTCACTAGAGCCCAAGGAGATGGAAACTTCTCACAGTTGTAACCATGTTGAAAGTGAACCGCTTTCTCCTTTCCTCTAAAGAATTCATCAATGAAAAATTTGTAATCACCATTACTCTTTTTCTCGACCTTGATACCATCATAGGAGAGGAATGTGGCCTTGGAAATCAGCTCATTGAACACCTTAAACTTCATGCCCCCAATGGTAAAAAAATCCTTGAGACGAGGAGTTAACAAATTTCAAAATTATCTTATCATTATAACCCTGCATGTCCTGGAAAAATGGTGTGAAACCGCCTATTTCAAAGAGCTCCTAGAGCTTGATATCTTGTTTGAGTGCATCATAGGAGACTGGTTCCATGCAGAGTCTTGGATCACCCATATTAGCATACACAGATACCCACCCAAAGTGCAAAAGATCCGAAAGAGCCAAAGAAAGGAATTGAAAAACAAAAACAAGACCTTTAAACCCTTTTTTGAAGTTGCTAATGTTCTTTCTTCCTTGATGGGGATCATAATTAGGCTATCATAAATCCTATTCTTTGTCGTCTTATGGTGTAAATCATAATAGTATCACTAATGTTAGCGAGCTGTAGAGGACCCTTCAAATAAGCAATAAGAGGGATTTGTACGAGCCAAATGTAGATATTCATATTGAACATAGGTATGAGTTTCCAAGTGTACTTGAGATCAAAGGAAACACTTGCGGCCCTAAGATCAATGATTTCCCTACAATCAATACAATACTTACAAGAAAAGTTAGTGGCAATTTGAGTGATATAATCCCTTGTGAGAACCTTAAGGAATATAAATATTGTAATCCATATAGATCTCCTTCCCCAAAGTAGTGGCAAGAATGAGCCACATCATAGTCCTTAGGACAACTAAGTCAAGCATTTCCAACCCATGTGAAACCTCCACCATGCCACCTCTTCCAGTCTTAGGGTGGGTAGTCATATCAAAGAAAGTGAGTAACGGTCAAGTCTGCCTCGAGAAAAAATGTGTTGAAGGGTTCCCAAGATATTTGAATTCAAATTCCAATAATTCCACTCAAAACTTTGCAAGCCCAGGTTGCAAACCAAGTCGGCAACACCATTACCTTCCTTGAAGATACAACAAATTTTAACTTGATGAAAGCCACCAAGGTCCCTTCTGCAATGTTCAATAATTCTTTGTATCTTCCAAGGAAGGGGCTTGTCATTTTGGAGGAGATCCGCAACGAGTTGTGAGTCACCTTCAATCTCAACCTTAAGTAGCCCAAGCACAAGAGCCGCTTAATCCCCCACTAGACCACCATAGCCTCAACAAAATTATTAGAGTTGAAACCAATAGCCCACCATATCCTTCAATAATGTTCCCTTGATCATCTCTTATAATGCCCCAATAGCAACATCCTCAGGGTTGCCCTTGGAGCAACCATCGAAATTGAGCTTAGCCCACCTTTGCAAGGAGGGTTGCATTTTGTCATTTGTCTAGTTGAGATATTAGTCCAATTTATATTGGTCAAGCTATGAGATATTCCCCAATTCCGTTTCACTCTGATCTTCGTATAATTTGGCATTCTCTTCGAGGATTTAAAAGATAGAGAAGAGAAGTTATCTTGAATACTATTTTTTATGATCTAGAAGATGGTTTTGTTGTTTCTTTATTGATCCCTGAAAACCCTATTGTTCCTTTCTTTACATAGCTATCAAGAGACAAGATAAGGAATTTGGTTTTAGATTTCACAAATAACAATGAAAGGAGAGCACAAATTCCAAGGAATTAAAAGGAGAGTTAAAAACTCCTCCCAAACCTCTCTAGCAAACACAAAATAGAGGAGAATAAGATCAATTGTTTCTTCCATGTTGTAACAAGGTGGATGCCCCACAAATTAAGGTTATCAATGGTAAGGATTTTGTTATGCAAGGTTTCCCACTAGAAATAACTAACTTTAGGTAAGACCTTATTATTCCAAACCATATTCCAATTGAATGAAGAGTCCTCTTTATCATCAACATTGAGAGTGTTTGCAGATTTAACAAAGAAGCACCCCAAAGATTTGGGGAGCCAACAACAAGCATCCTTTGAATCAATCCCAAATAGACAACAAGAACCAATGATCTTGTATAGATGATCCACTGATCCTTTCCAATCCAGTTTCTCCCAAGTATTAGAACTAATTCTTCTTAGTTGATACTCAAAATATTTCCATGAGATTTTGGGGCCATTCCAAATGATATACTCATGGATTTTGGAACCAAATAGATGAAAGAGGGATTCCCTAAGCTTGGCCAACCTTTGGTCAAAAGAAAGAGGACCCATCTCAACCCATTTATCAAACAAAAAATACATAGATCTACCATTTCCCACACACTAGTAAATCTCCAATTTCAAGACAATACGGGTTTTCAAAATCTGGTTCCAAAGAACAGAGCCCGAGGGGAAAGCAACAAAAGAGAGGAAACAACAAGGATTACTATTGTCGAGGTATTTAGCACAGAGGATGTGAGCCCACCCCTTGTTGCCAACAATCAAGTTCCAACCACATTTGGTGATAAGAGCTTTGTTGAACTGCTTCAGGCTTCAAAGACCTAAACCACCAAGATGCTTTGGTTTACATACCTTGTCCCATTTAACCAAAGAGGTTCTATTTTTATCCTCCACACCCACCCAAAGAAATTTCCTTTGGATCTTTTCAAAATTTTCAACCAAGGCCACATGGATTTTAAATAGAGATAAGAAATATACAAGGATGTTTTGGAGGGAGGATTTAAGATTTCCTTTTTTTACCAACCTAGCTAAGAATTTTATCTTTCCAACCAACAAGCTTATGTTACACTCTTTCAACAATATTGTTCCAGTAGGTATTGTAAAACACTTTGGTAGTCAGGGGAATACTAAGATGGGAGGTAGGAAGCCAATCTTGTTTGCGGCCCAAGATGTGAACAATTTTATCTTCAAGAATTTTCTCTGAGTTGAAGAAGTAAAGCTTACTTTTGTTGTAATTGATATGTTTCCCAACAACACCGGCATAAACTTCAAAGGTAGCCTTCTATATTTTGGCTTTCACCACAGAGGCAACACCAAATAGAATGGTATTGTCAACAAATTGTTGATGAGAAGCAAGGGGAATCTGGGAAGCAACTCTGACCCCCAAAAGTTTGTTAGAGCTCGTAAGCTATTGAAAGCGACACCCTATAGCTTATGTTGCCAAGATGAAGAGGTAAGGGGAGAGGGGGTCCCCTTGTCTTAAACCTCTACAACCAAAGAATTTTCTAGAGGGGACACCATTCACCAACACCAAAAAAGTCGGGGAGGAGATGCAGGAGTTTATAATGTTTAGAACCTTCTCTCCAAACCTAAATTTCTTGAGAATAGCAAAGAGAAAAGGCTAGAGCAACCTATCATAGGCCTTAGAAACATCAAGTTTAAGGAGCATGCTAGGCCTCCTATTATTTTCCATAGAGTGAATGAGCTCATGGGTGGCAAGAACAACATCAAGGATGTATCTACCAGGCACGAAACCTTTTTGGCAGGGGGAAATCTGACTGTGAAGAAAGGGTTTGATTCTGTTGACCAACACCTTGGAATTTTTTTTGTAAATGATATTGCACAAACTTATAGGCCTGAAATCCAACATGGAGATGGCATCAACAACTTTGGGAACCAACACAATGTAGGTCTAGTGGCAGTAAACAAGTCTCACAAGATGATATCCCAAAAAAACTTGAAAGAAAGAAGGGGGGAGCCCATCAAGACCAGGGGACTTGAAGGCGCCAAAAGAGAAAACAACTTTGACTTCCTCAATAGAGACATCTTTGCATAATCCCTATTATCAGCCTCATTAAGGATTTTAGGAATAACATTCACAAACTCCATTTAAAGTCATTAGTCTCTAGAGCATTAACTTTAAAAATTCCTTTGAAGAAAGAGACGATAACATTGACATTATACTGCTCCTTGGAAGAAACAAAGCCATCATCAAGAATAATCCTACTAATTTTGTTTCTTTGTCGGTGTTTTAGAGTAGACTAATGTAAAAATCTAGTGTTCCTATGTCCTTCCATGAGCCATTGTATTATAGATTTTTTCTTCCAAAATAGTTCTTCTCTCTTCATGTCTTGTCATTCCAATTTGAGCCTACATTCCTCAAAGAAAGAAATAACATCAATAATTCCCAATCCCATAAAGTCTTGTTCAAATCTTTCATAATTTTTTCTTTCTTGTGGGATATATTCCCAAAGGAGAATCAATTCTAGTGCTTGGCTTTGCTTTTTATTAACTGCAGCTTTTGGGCAAGGGTAAGCATAAGAGTACCTTGGAATGAGCTCTTCCACCACCTATTGACCAAATCTTTGAAATCTGAATGAGACTCCCACATGATTTCTAATTTGAAAGGGTAGGGCCCTTGCTTGACATTCTCCTCCCAAGAAAGTAGAAGGGCATAGTGGTCAAATCTTGCTCTTGAGAGGGCAGAGAGAGATCTGAGGAAGCAAGTTCCAATTATGAGAGATAAGAAATCTATCAAGTTTAACCTAAATACTTTTTTTCCAAATCTACAGTGAGACCAAGTGAAGGAAGTTCCCTAGAGCTCAACATCCATAAGGCTCATGTTAGATAAGAGGTCAACCAAGTCACCAATACTATCACAGAAGACATCAATACAACCCAAATTTTATGAGGGGAACAACAGAGTGTTAAAGACATCCCAACTAACCACAAAGCATCAAGAGAGTTACTTATGGTAATAGCTAGAGAGTCCCAAAGCTATTAGCAAGAGTCCACTGCATGTTGTTGGATGGGTCAAAGAAGGAGACCAAGAGATAGTTTTTGTTTTTGTTAATGAGCATGCCTTTCAATAGGTTCCACAAAGTGGCAATTCCCCTTGAAGCACCTTTAGCAAAGGACACACAAAACCCAACATAAGGCCAAATTTTAGAAGCAATTGGAGCAAAACTAGATACAAACATTTTGACTTCTTTTATTAACAAGATATCAACCTTGTGTTCCAATATGCAACATTTGATCATATGTTGTTTGTGTGGGCTATTCAACCCCCTAATATTCCAAGACATTATCTTCATATCAAGATGGAGAGTGTGAGCATGAATGTTGGTACCTCTTAATGGGATAAAGATGTAATCCACATATCTAAATAGAAGAAAAGGAATCATTTTCTCAAGGGTTTGGGACTTGAGAGCTCTAAGGCCCGTTGTTTCCCCAACGCCACCTCTCTTGTTGCTTCCTTTGATCATGTTTCTCTTTGCGACAGTCTACCTTTTTTGGGCTTTCCACCCACATCATTTTTTTATTATTATTAGGTTTTCCTTGAATAGGAATCCAATCCTCACCCAGGGAGTTAGTCATTTCTGGAGACAAAGGATTAGATACATGGTTTGGTAACATCACCATGCTACAAGTGGCCTTGTCTTCATCAGACTGGGAAGAGATGTGAATCATCTTACCATGGGGTTTGATTATTTTTGTCGATTCTTCTAGAAGGAGCTAGTTTAAGGTGAGCATCATGACATTATTTTGCATAGTGTCCTTAGACAATGAATTTTTTACAAGAGTTGAAGCTTTAATTGCAGATTTGTAGTTAGTACCAAGAAAAACCCCAATAGGGGGCAACAAGAGATCCATCCTCTGGGGGAAAGGGGTAGGGTGGAGAGGGGGCACTCTAAGGGGTCTTCAACAGAATGGAGAGGGGAGAGAGTGGGAGGGGGTGGGGGACTAAGGGATCTAGGATAACCAAAGTTTCCCCACAACCAAGAACCAAGATAGCAACATCCAACTTTGGAACAAGAATAGGAACATGGACCTGAGTGTTTTTCCAGCTTGTGACTTGCAGTTATTACTCAAGTGTCCAAAAATATTACAACCTTACCATAAAATACCCGCTTTTTCATACATAATAGGTTGCGACTAGCTACCCATTCTAGAATTTAAAGTTATGTTAGAATGGAGAATAGTGTTTGTAGCTACATTCACACAGTCTTGCAAAGACCAATCAAGATTTTTGCAAAGTAACTTTATCAATCATTATAATTTTACCAAAAGAGTTTGCAATGCTTTGAAACATGTTGTAGATCCAAAATTCCAAAGGTAGGCTAGGCAGACGAATCCAAGAGTAGGAGCAACAACCCCTAGATCCCTGGAAACAACAAACCCTTGCTTCCATTTGCATAGATAGAGGATGTTTTTGAAGCTCTTGTCAAGAGCCCAAGGCCCCCCCGTAAGAGTCTTTACCATATCTTCTTTAGTAGAGAACTTAAACAAGAAAATTGCATCAACCATTGCATTGATAGAAACACTACCCTTCAATTTCCAATGAAGAGAAGCCCAGTTCCTAACTTGGTCCACATTTGGCCGAAATGAAAGGAATTTTCCTTCCAAATAGTTTTCCATTTCAAGCAACATGACATTAAGAAGATTCTCCGACATATCTATTGTAAGTCTTTCACTCGAGACAAAGGTGGGGAACGAACCACAATTCAAACAAAGAGTTTCGTTGACCAATAACCTTATCAACAAAAGAGACAGGATCTTCCATCTCAAAAAAAGAGGCAAGAACAATATCCTTCAGAACCTTAGTAGAAGGAGAAAAAGGGGAGGACCCCCAACTGGGGAACCACCAGACTAAAAAAACCAAGCAGCAAAGGAAAAGAGGTGGAATAAAAGGACATAAGAGCATGTGAAACAAACTAACCACAAAAAGGAGAACTCCTTCCAAATAGCACCAACATGTGGACAAAGTAGGCATGTGAAGCAAAAAAACAAGAAACAGAGAAGCAAGGCACGAAGCAATCCGAAAATAATATTATATCATGTGTACTCTTTAACAAATATATATATATATATATATATATATATATATATATATATATATATATATATATATATATATATATATATAACATACTAGAATGGTTAATTGAGTTATAATATATATTAAACGTAGTGTAACCAAAACCATACAAAATTAAATGTGTTAATCTTTCCAAAAATAATAATTATAGAATAGGATAGATTAAATAGGCTATATTATATCACTTCTTAAACATAGCATAATAAATTAAAACTACAATAGATCATAGCGATTTTATCAAGGTGGGGTTTGTGCCAAGGGGTTTGGTTCTATCTATATATAGAAAAATTGGTTGCAACTATCGCCTTTGCCCTTTTAAAAATAAATAATAATAATAAAATGTTGTCTTTTGAAATTTTGTTGTAGAATTAGAGTAATTGAATTATTTTCAAGTGTTATTCACTCTTAGGTGTAAGTTATTTTACAAAAAAAAAAAAACCTTTATTATTAGTATAACTAGGCAAATCTAATCAATGCAAATACTTTGACACATTCATAATAATTCAAACCACTTAGGAGTGATAAATGAATTATTATTACAGTATTGATAACATCACCTAGAAAGAACATTTATTTTTATCTTTGCTTTTGTTTTATAATATTCAATAAACTTGTTATGAATCAATTATGTGTTATTTCATGATGACTATAGTAACAAATTTTTAGTGATATACTATAACATTTGGTTTATTTTTGTTTCTATTTCAATGAGTTGCTTTAAAAGAGAATTGCATTTTCCTTTACAATTTTTATATGTAATTGTGTTTAGCATTAGATGATTAGTTATTCTAAAATTATTTCATTTCAAGTTTTATTTAAACACTTGACATAAATAAACCAAAACTTTGTAGCATTTGGTAACAATGGTGCCTCTGTTTCAAGTTTACGAGTGTTGTCATGCTTGACATACTGCACTTATAACCTAGTATAGATGCAACAATGACATATGTGGCATTGTCTCCACAAATCATTGGGGAATAAGGTACACCTTATTGATTTACAATCTGAGGAATGAATAATCTTCCTCAAGTCACAAACTAAGAAAAATTAAGCAAAAGAACAAACTAACATTAGATCATATTGAAAAAATAATCCATGATATTAATTCATAGAGAAGTATACATATCTTCACATAGTTTTTAAGGAAAATAGAATCATTATTTTATAATTCATAGGGAAAAAAAATCATCCTATAGTTTCACCTGAAATAGAACTATCAATATCTAGTTCAAAAAGAGCTCCATTTTATTTTATTAGGACTAGGCAATAGTCTAAATTAATAAACAAGTATTAGTCAAGATAACTAAATTCTTCTAAATTAAATGCCTCACTTAGTGAGTAGCACTCAAAGAGGAAGTGTCTAAGTAGAAGGGGCCCTAAAAAGAACAATGTACCTACAAAAATAGTTCACATCAAACATGGTTTAGAAAAAGAAAACTACATATATATTACACTTGATCTTGTTTGGAAGTAGTGTATGTAGGCAATCTGGTGAATGAAAGAGGTTCTCAATATGCATGTTTTCAAATATGGGGTTGGGAAAGTATCCAAGAAATGGATTATTAACTTACACATTTATTTTAATTGATCATTCAAAAGAATTCACTCAATTGAATTTAAGAATGAAATTATTAAGATAAATATAAGATAAAACATATCCATTGTATACTTTGAAAAATTCCAAACAGATTGTTTGACTCCCCAAGGCTTTAGGCCAAATTCCAAGACAAAACTCAAGCCTATTATTTTATGAATATATATAAAAATGTACTCCTAAAAGATGGTGACCACAATGTGCTTCCAATAAGGGATTATAGTCTTCAATGAGTGACTTAAGACCCAATTGATCCCAATGAGTCTAAGTCTTTGGCCATAGCATGTATCTATCATATATGGATAACTACCTTATTCTATTTGAATAGATGTCTATCTTGAATGGATCTATGAATACATATCTTGTAAATACATATGATCAATTCATATAGTTTATTTATTTATTTTTGTATTGAACAATTAATTCATATAGTTGGTTGTTTGTCCCATAGAAGTACCTAAGTATACAGATAAATAAACACATAATAACTTTAAATAAAAATAAAAATTAGTGGTAAATTTGAGTATAAAGTTGGGTTGTTACACTAAATTTAATTGAGTTTGTATTGATTGTGAGTTAAGGGTTTCTATATTTATGGTTGTCTTATTTATTAGGTTTGTTGCAAATCCTTTAGGACTATTATGGGTTGACAATGAGAGCTAGAGAGATGCCAAAATCACCTAAAAGGACATTAAGTCAATGTTATTCATTATGTATAGGATCATTTAACACAATAGCAAGGATTTTCAAGGTTGGGGAACATTGTCACACTGGCTTAAGGACTCTCATATCAGCCTATTAGCTCATAGGGCTGTCATGCACTAGGGTGTCTTGTCTTTCAATATTAAACCTTTTTCATACATTAAAATGAGTCTCCTAGATGGTAATCATGTTTTGGAAGGTTCTACTCATGTCTTAAATGTCATTATTAGACTCCTTAAAATTGTTGTAAACTAGAAAGAGTAGTGGAAAATACTTTAATGGCAGTCATTTATGGACTATGGCAATGCATCTAGTAGGCATGGATCTTATTAAATTCCTTTGAAACCATCATAAAACCCTAAGAAGGTATCAAAATGTTACTTTGATAAGGTAAAATCCATGTAAATGATATCATACTTCATGTATACTATCACCAATTTGAAAAGCAATCATGCTAGTCATATAGGATTGACATATTCCTAAGGGACTTTTGTGAAAAGACATGTTAGTGTACGACTTATATTATTCAGTCATTCCACTCACATACAAAAATCTTGAGTATTAATGGACTGAGGGTAAAAGATTAAATCCAAGTATGATAAAAATAGGAGTCATCCATAACATTGTCATAACATTCCCTTTATGCCATGTTGGTATAGTTGTCCTCTAGAAGGAGAAATGCCTCACTGTCATAACAAAAGCAAGTAAAATCATGAGACGAGGAAGACAATCATGCATAAAATGAATATCAAGGGTTTTGTAAGATCAATGTCATAAGGGTAAGATGCCTACAAAACTATTATGACAATTATGACAGTCCTAAACAGCCACTAGGCAATGTCCTATGATTTGGACTACAATTGCCCAATCTCGATGAACCCTCATAAGATCCATCAACCTCTCCAAACAAGGATGCAGTCATAAGGAATCAAGGTTAATTGTGTGAAGGGGTGGACTGTCATTAATCTTAATAATTTTTTTGCATGTTTGACTCAACATTATCACCTCATAAACAATCATGTTGTGTATGATCCTACTGCTATAGACCTTGTCCCATGATCAAGAAGATATAATCATATGACAATAGTGGAGGATGCATGGTTGTTCAAGTCTTACCAAACCCTAAGGGTAGTCAAGGGTTTGATTGACTAGTCTTCATGAATGACCAGGATATGTGGTGTTGTCTCAACAAGATAGTTATGGTAGTTATACCTTTTGTTTTCATACCTTGAAGTGTTATACATTTAGGCAGTTGTGTTGTCAAGCCCCAAGTAAGCAATTGTTTTGGAAATCATTTGGGTATGATGTAGCCCAAAGATGAGTAGTAATGACAATGTGTAATGATAAATATATATGCAAATGGGGCAATCACTTGTGCTGATCACTAGTATTTTTAATAGTCATAAAAGGGCAATCTTCATCTACAAAGGATAAGGGAGAAGCATTTAGATCTAGAAAGATTAGGCATAACTTTGAGGCAACTAAGAATACCAAGAGATGGTCTCTTAGCATTGAAGAGCAATCAAGATGTATTAGAAATGTTATTAAGACTGCACCTATGGCTATAATAATGCCTAACAAGCACATGGACTGTCACAAAGTGAGATGGGCTATTGTAATGGTAAGAGTTCATCATGAAAATCACATAAATAAACTTACCATGATGTTCTCAAGCAAAGATAATGGTGTCAAGCATAAGGAGAAGGTCCTATATTAAGGGATGTTGAGCAAGCATGGACATTTATCTAGTTATTATGACTGTTATGAACAATAAATGTCTCTATCAAACCTTTTTTTTGTATTACTAAAGATGTTATCTCCAAATACTGAGGGGACTATCATTTTAAGGTCTATCAAATAGATGTCAAAGGCATTACCATCAATTGCTATATCAGAGCCTAAGACAATTGTCACTAGCGTGTTGGAGTTTCAATTCGCACATCTGGTATGTGAATTAGAAACAAACAGCTATGCACAAATTAACTACTCTTCAAATTAGGAGGGGAAGCTCCCTCTTTGCTGATGTTGCTTAAAGAAAGTAAACTAAAACTAATTTTCCAATCTTTTTGTTCAGCTAAGAGCACAAGGTTATAAAACTCTAGCGTTGTAGCTGAGATTTTCTCTTCTGAATTTCAACTATGACTAAGCCTACTCTAATGACGTTTCTAACTACTCAAGTAAACTCAGACCTTGAGAGTTAGAAATGAACAAGGAATGATTCTTTGACACAAATACTTAAACAAACTTTCTTCCAATGCACATCTACTATACTTTCAATGCAAGCTGAAATAAAGATTATATAAGCATAACACATAAAACGAAAAATCTGAGACAGTAAATCAGAGCAACAAAGTAGGCATAAGATTTTATTTTCTCATATTTCAAGTAACAAAGATCACACTTCTGGGACAGTAGGATTGTAGCAATAACAGGCTTACAGTTTAGCCATCAAACCATAACACACTTGACACAAATAACATAGGAACCGAACAATAACTTGTAGCTAAAAGAGGCTTGCAAATTTGCTCTTACATTAAGTGAACAATACTGAATAACAATTAGAAGGCACTAGTAGGCTCAATGATAGGCCAACACTGGGTACAAATAATAAGAAAGATTTAACGCTTTATAATGAACTTTAGTTTGGTCTATATATGTCAATTTGGGGGCGTAGACTTGCAAGAGGTGTCGTGGTTGTATGCCAATTGAAGGGGTGAAAGTCGTGAGATGAGTAGTTATGAATGCAACTATGGAAATAAACCTACAACAAATCAAAATGAAGATTGATTCCAGTGATGGGAACTATCACTTCCTGGCGACAGGAACAACAACTCATAAGAATTACATAATTTAAATAAACTACAAACCACACTTGCAAATAACACAAAAACAACATTCAATCAAGAATTGAAATAAACACACTGCTAAACTATAGAAATCATAATGAAATAAAGATACGAGAATTTAAATTATGCAGCTGTTCAAGTTTTAAATCTATTGTAGTTGAACCAAGCTGAAAGGAAATAATGCACAGACATATTAACAATAAAAAGAAATAAATTTCACCATGCGTCACTAGGGAGTGGGCCCTTGCTCCATAGCTCACAGGTGAAGAGAACAAGGATGTCCTTCTATGTGATCAAAATAAACACTGTCATTTTATTTATCAGAAAATCACTACAAATTTTGCGTACAAAAATCTCTTTACAATATTTTGCGTGTATTATTCTCCTTTGGGCTGATATTACATACGTATTTATAGCCCATGGCTACAACAACTAATATCTAAAATAGTGTAAAACAAAATAACTTATTTTGGCCTGTGGCCAACAAAATAATGGCCTATGTAATAGCTGAGAATACGAAACAAACAAATTGGCGGGTTTCCTTCACCACAAGATTCCTTCCACTACAGGCATATCTCCATCACAAGAATGATGCACTTGGATCATTGGTCTATGTTGTTATAATAGTAAATAGGCGGTATTATGATGTTGGTTTATGATGTTATAACAACGAACAACTAGCAATCCCCATTCACACATTTGTGTAATTATTTAGCTT
This sequence comes from Sequoia sempervirens, assembly GCA_007258455.2. Classification (NCBI taxonomy): domain Eukaryota; kingdom Viridiplantae; phylum Streptophyta; class Pinopsida; order Cupressales; family Cupressaceae; genus Sequoia; species Sequoia sempervirens. Next base: position 46,377 of record VDFB02255743.1, read on the forward strand.
TGGTATACAATCAGCATCAATGCCACTTTGGAGGCTGATGTCACCATTTGGAAGGATGACAAAGATAAGTTGTTGATCAAAAAGTAATAGACAATGATTCCTGACCAAAAAGTGACAGGAAGATTTGTAACTCACAATTAACATGTTGCATAAATACAATCATATTTATTTATTCACATATTTTATCTAATAACTAAATTAAATATTACTTATATATATATATATATTAAATCGTATGCAACGTAAAATGGGAAATGGTATAGAAATGGAATGGAAATGGAATATGGGGATGGTATGAAAGTGTATGAAATAGGCTTAAACATGGCATAAAATGGAACATAATTTACTCTCATCACTCAACATTTTTTTATCACAAGCACGGTTAAAGAAAAATGGGCAAGGCTGCCCTTATTTATACACAAGCAGAGGAGTAGGGAACCCTAAAATCCCCTTGTTTTTGCAACTAAGACTTGCCAACATGCAAGCTTTATTTCTAAAACTAAAACAAGATAAGCATCTAGCAACCTATGAAAGCAGAAAAATAGGGAAAGTGCCAACTATTACAACACGATATTTGTCCTTCACAAGGAATGGATAAGAATGAGATAAGAATAGAAAGAAAGCTTGGAGAAAGCATCAAGTTCATTGCTGCTTTTGAGTTCTATTCTTGGAAAATATCGCTGCCCCAAAGAGGTGACTCATTTAGGAAACTCAATCCGCCAAAAAGCTAATTTGTTCTTGATTTCAAGTGGAGAGTGATGCATGATGAAAACCTTGATTTTTTATTGTAAACTTGACTAGGTTCGGAAACTTTTTTGCACAGACTGCTGAAAATAGAATGTTGATTTGTCTTGAAAAAACAATTTCTCCGAAGAAAGTTGGGACTTGGGTTTTGTAGAGAATCTTGTTATGGAGAAACCTAGTTGATCAAATTTTGAAAAAGCTAAGGATTTCCTGAAAAAGCGTGAAAAAAGCAAATTCTTGAGAACTTAAAAATTTTCAAAGTTGAAGAGAATCAAGAACTGAGCGGACCCAGATGAATGAATTTTGAAAAAGATGACCCCCCCTCCTCTGAAAAATGATGCCTTGGAAGAATAAAGCATGAAAATGAGAGCCTCTTTGCTTGCCAATCCTGAATCCATGAAGAAAACTAAAAAAACCACTGTGTTTAAGACTCCAAATCTTGAAAAATAGAAAATTGTATGTTTTCTCCTTTGGAGGCCAACTTGTAAAAAGTGAATAATGAAATCTAAAGCCTTCTTTTATAGGTTTTGAGGATAAATAAAACGCTTTATTCTCCAGCTTTAAAACTATGAAACCAATCTTGAAAGTAGATATGTTGAACATGGACACTATTTGAATGGTGCATGATGAAAATTAAAAAAATTGACTAAGGCATGGATTCTTGGGCGCCTCTTGGTCTAGGGTGCTTTTGCTTGGGAGACAGCCAAATTTTCACCATTTTCATCTTTTTGTTTGATTTTGACCTTAGTTTGATCCTCGACTCTAGGTGCTCGGTGAATCCTGTGAATTGGTTGATGATCTCGTTGCAAAACCTGATTGAATCTGAGATGATTGTCCTGGAGGAAACATTTGATACAAATACCATTTAAGGCTTCAAAATCTTGGGCGCCCCTGGCTATCTGGGGTGCCCAAGTTCTCCAAACAACCATTTTTTCATGTTCTTCAACTTTACATTGCTTTTTGATTCTTCAGATGAATTCTCATTGCTAGCCGTTCAGGATGTCTGATGATTTGACTGCTAGATTCGTTGGATAACCTGATTAATTATGAGGGGGGTCTTTTGGGAGTGATTGGCCTGGAAAAGCAGTTTTAGGGAGTTAAAAGCTTGGGTGCCCCTAGCTAGATGGGGCGCCCAACTCCTCTAGAGTTAGAATATTTTATGAGATTTTCAACTTTTCTTTTGACTTTCCTCATTTTGCAAGATTTTATTCCTCTATTTAATCTGACATAACTGGTGCTTGACAAATTTGACGAACTCCATGTTGACTTCGTTGAAGAGCTGGTTCAAATATGAAGAAAAGTTGTTGAAGGTCTCAACCCTAATTTCACTTTTTGAATACCCAAAAGCTCGGGCGCCCCTGGCTACCTGGGGCGCTCATGATCTCCAGACTTAACCATTTTTACTTAATTTTCAACCTTCAAACTTGATCTATTTTGTGCCCCATTGATTTGTCTTCTGTTTAATTTGAATTTATTGACAATTGACAAGTCTAATGATCTGGTTGGGATATGCACTGGATAGCTTGAAGAATTTTGAAGACACTGATCATATTTGCTAACCCTAACCTTTGAATCTAGTGGCTCAAAACCCTAGGCTTCCCTGGTTACCTGGGGCGCCCATACTTTCCAGAGAATATTTTCAATGAATTTCATGATTTGCATTTTGCTTCTCTGCCAAGACTTCTCTATTCAATCCACAATTTTGGTTGACTAATTGATCTAATGGACCTGTCGATAGATTCACTACAAAGTCGAGAAGATTCTCAGTAACACTGTCTTAGAAGCAAAAACCCTAATTTCATCATCTGATGTCTTCAAAAGCTAGGCACCCCTTTCTACTTGGGGTGCCCATGGTCTCTAGTGTTAGTTTTTTATTTGCAATTTTCAACTTTCTCCCTCATTCCTCGTGTTCTCTGCTTCATGTTCGGTAGTCGGGGTTGAAAAATATTCTAAGGCATGAGAGGCTAGGCGCCTTGACTGGACAAGGGCGCCTAACATCTCCAGACTTAGCCAAATTTTACCATTTTCAAGATTCTCCAACCTCCTTCCTTCATTCTTCGTTCCTCGATTGTCTTCTGTCGCTTCTTGATCTGTATAGTGCTTGAGACTCTGAATCTGACACCTGACAATTGAGCAACCTCCATTAATGACCTTGGAGCTTTGAAAAAAGCAGAATAGACCCACTAGGGAAAAACAGATCTTTTGACGATTTTGACTAGACCAGCCTAATGAGGAAGTATTTTCAACTAATCAAAATCAATTTGAACCCTTGGAGTTAGACATTCTATTTTAGAAAATTTTGCCAACATCCATTTGAGAAGAAACCCAAAAAACCCGAGAAAAAGTCTTTTTAGAAACTTTCTATTTTTAGAAAATTTCCTAAATTTTAGGGCCGAAAAACTGAGATCTGGTTTTTTTAGACAAGGTTGCTCTAGGCAGACTCAGATCCTTAGATTTTGAAAATTTTGAGTTTTTGAGCACCATGCATGACATGCAAGTTTCCAATTTTGACCTTTCTTGACAATTTTAACAAGACTTTTAACCATTTCTTCAAAATGCCTAAGTGTAGCAATTTTTTAATTTGGGATACAACATAGCGCAATCACTATCATGGTTGAAACACACCAGAATTGTCATCAGCAAGGTAGTCATTAATTTTTAGAACTAAGTCATTGTCATAAATTGCTAAATTTATTCATGAATATGCTTAGGGAAGCTTGGAGAACACCTATATCATAATCACACCACTTGGAAAGCATTTTATATTGTTTTAATCAAAGTATAGAAGCATAGGACTATCATAGTCAAAGGTAATGGACTGTCCAGTTTTTATGACTGCCACAATAACAAATAGAGTTTATCTAGGCTATGTTGCATGAGACCCCAACAAATCAAATAGGAGATACTAACCATGGTGGAGACCAAGGGTAGGGAGCTGAAATTTGGTAAAGTTCCCCATGGCAACCAAATTTGACACCAATATAGATAGATGGATTGCTGATTGCAAATGACTGACTTGAATATAGAAATGATGTTCTGATAATTTATGACTGAAAATGATATTCTTTTGAAGAATTTGATGATTGGTCTCTTATATGCAGGTTATTTGCTCATGGAAACATGTTGAAACATTGTGGAGACAACATGAACTTGAATATTCTTTGGCCTTACCTGCAAGATGGAAGCAAGATATGGTCAACAAAGAAGGAAACAAAGTCCAAGAACTGAACAAGGATCAAAATGATGTTTGTATACTTGATTTTGGAGACTTGCTTGTTGCTTGTTGCAAGATATGGTCTAGGTTGAAAATTTCATGAAAATGCATGGATGAAGGTTGAATCATGACTGAAATGATGAGAAGATGGAAAGTAAGAAGCCGTATATGCAAGTTCCATGTAAGAAGCCTACCTTGTCTCAACCCAAAAAAAATTCTCCTTGTTGGCTTAGTATTTAGATGTAGACAAAAAGATTCATGAAACAAAATACCAATTGATGAAGTTGTAAGCAAATCAATCCACATATGAGAGTAACATATTCAAGAAATGATGATGGCTTCTTATTGAATCAATATTCTTATTCCAAATAGGGTATAGCTTGCATCTTAAAATCAGATAATCTAATTTAGTAAATCAGAACTCACACAGTATGCAAAATAGCCAAAAAATATATATATATCAAACCCTAGCCAAGAGATTGAAGGATGAAACCCTAGGTAGTCTTGATGAACTACCCTTCGATCTTTGACTAAAATAAGGTTACAACAACACTGTTGGTGGTCTAATATGACATATTAAACTCTATAGCAGCTGGTATGCAATTTGTATTTGACTATAAATGGCCCAAAAAAGCTGAAACTCTTCAAAGATTGCAAAAACAACTCAAAATATGGAATTGCCTAGCTTAGAAAGGTGGAGAATCAACTCAGATTGCCCCCTATGCTTGTAAAAGGTTGAAATATGATAGATGACAAGTCTGAAACTTGATTTCCAGCAACCTAAGATAATCTGGTATGGATTTTCTAGCCAACCCACAACTGCAAACTCCACAAAACTGAAACCCAATATGCAAAAAGAGGCATTTGTTCTTTGAAGTCAAAATAGGTTCAATCTTCTTGATTCCTTCTTGGATCTGCAACAAAACCAATCTTCAAAAACCCTTATCTTCAAGGTCTAATCTTCAAAAGCATGACAATGAAGCTCTGTGATGAACTCTATGTGAATTCACCTCTCAAGATGGAATAGGGTCATCACCATACCACTGTATTCAAGGGAGCACCACCTTGAATCGACTGTAATCACTTCTAGCCAAGAGAAATCTCTCTTCACAATGAGTTTTCAAAATATCAATGCAAACATAATAATCTCACAACCCTCCATACCTTTAAATAAGGCTTCTAGTCCAAACCGCCTTAGAAGAGAATCTGATTTCTTTTCAACAAAATATTCAATAACTTCATGGCTAAGGCACCTAAACCGCCTTTAGGGAAGAGATGATTTTATTTTATTAAAATATTCTTTGCCTTCTTCTCCAAGGTACCTAACCCGTCCTTATCCAAGGATCTAATTTTATTCATTAAAATATTCTTTGCCTTCTTCACCAAGGCACCTAAGTCGTCCTTATCCAAGGATCTGATTTCATTTATTAAAATATCGGTTGCCCTCGGCCTTAAGTCTCCTAAACCGCCCTAGGAGAGAGAATTGACCTTCTAGAAGCAAATCAGATCTGATTTGATCTGGGTCGATCAGCCAAGGAAGATAATATTATTTTATCTATTTTGAAACTCACCTCTTTGTTTGCTTTGACTTGCAAGTAGACCTCCTTGTTTGCTTTGACTTACAAGTGGACCATGAAATATTAATAAAATATGATCAACATAATGCTTTATTTTTTGTTAAGGATAATTCCTCTCGAAAATTTATGATTCTCATGGCCAATATCATTCCCTTATCTCACCATCTAACCCACAGGAATGTTGGATGGGCTAGAATCAAGTCACCAAGATGTCACTCTAAGAATGGGTACATTGCAGTCCTCCCTTCCCGGGATTGCTTGTCCTCAAGCAATTGTATGCTAATTTGTTGCTCCACTCTGATATACATGCCATATAACCATAACACCTAAAGCAACTCACCACGATCACTGAGTACCACTGCATCATCCATGTCAATACTTGGATCCCAAATCAACCTATCCATTCGGCTATAAGAGTAGAAATAGATATCTATCATGACACAATCATCACATATTATCCATCTATATGAGTAGACCATCAAAAAGATGTGAGAAGCAACTCCCATATGCACATAGATCAACTCATTAGGCCACCAAATGTCGTTGTAACTCAGTCTAGCAAATAAAATGAGGTCATAAGTGTCAACATACCAATACATATCAAAGAAATCCATGTTATGTTCCATGTCCATCAAATAGATATGCCTCCACACATTCCCAAGCAATTGAATAGCTGATGTAGATCCTGAAAAATAGGAAAGTGTCATGGAGTTCCAAGTAGGACAACTACTAACCCATTACGAATCAATGAAAGATGAAGTCACCAATCAACAAATAGAAAGCTGCCATATCATAATAAATCAGTGACATAACCAATGATGGGTTATGGATGCCTTCAACACCCATCAAAGACAACTCTTGAGTGGCTGGTCCACTATGGATGTCCCCTTCTCGAACCTGACCTTTCCAGTGACCGTTGGCCTTTTTCTGGAAACCCGAAGGCTAGTTGGCAGGTAAAATTAGGGTTTCCTATTTTTGAGGAGGTCATTGCTCAGAGTTGGTGGATTCAATGGCGGATTCTTTCTGGGTTTTCAGAAAGCTTCGCAGTGGTATGTTCATCTCGGCATTCAAAGCATTTTCTGGAATTTACTATTTTTAGTAAATTCTATTTTTGGCAGTAAATAGGATGGTCTCAAGCAGTTGACCTTCTCCTTCAGTTGACTCAAGTGGCATATTCAGTTTCGGGCTTCAGAATGCAGTTTTGGGAAGTCGAGCTCATTTCACTTAAAAATAACATTATAATTTAAATGTTATTTTATCACCTTGGCCTAGTCAAATGACTTAATGTTATTTTAAAAGGTGGACTTGAAGGGTGGCGCCATCATTAAGGATATATTTAATATTTGATGAATTTTCCAAAGTCAAAGCAAGTTAATTTGGGCGCATTTATCAAGGTGTTGATTTAATTAAAATATGAATATTGAGCTAAAAAGGAAAAAAGGACGCCATCTTGAAGAATGAGCTAGGGTTTGGACATTGAGTTGGATTTTAGGGTTTCGTGAAGTCAACCGAAACTTATAAAAAGGAAGACTTGAGCATCATTTGAGCATCTTTTATCTACAGGAATGTTATGCTGCTGGTTTGGCTCTGGAACTGCTTCGAGGAATGAAGGCCTCCTAGCTCGGGCATCGCTTCTTGCTTGCAATACAGCGACTAGTGGTGATTTAGTCTAGTTTGTGAGTTGCATTTGGTTTGTGCATTGTATTCAGCCTTTTGCATTGTTAGATTTGATTGGCATGTTAGTAGTTTTCAGCATTTTGCATTATTTAATACAGCAGATTCGTGTTTTTGATCATAAGTCAAAAAACATCAAAATATTGTTCTGGCTATTAACCCATTGTCTTTGCTAGGCTTAGGCCCCAATGTTCTCAAGTTTGTAGATTTTTTAGTGCTTGCATTTATTTTTAAAAGGAAATCGCCCCTTTCAGCTGGGCCGTACTTTTTAGTTGCATTGGAGTTCGTGCATTAATCGTTAGTTGCAATTCGAGTATGTTTTTGGGTGTTAGTTTGAACACTATCATAAGGGAAGTCTTGTGCATTAGAAATCAAACCATTTGAGCAAGTTGTTAGTAAGATATGAGCATATGAGCATTTCCATAGACTGCTGTTATTTCCTTTTAAGAACAGATTTGTAACATAAATCAGATTTATTGTATTGCTCTTTGAATGTATTATTGTTTGGGCATGACTATCCAAGATATGGGTAGTTCTCTATGATGTAATGCTAATCTTTCAGCTTCTTAAGACATTGGCAGGCGAATCTTTCTTATGTTGTAAAACTGACAGTAGTACTAGCAGTCATTCTTTGCTTGATCAAATCTGGTTGTAATTCTCAGTTCAATTAAAGTTATTGTAATAGTTATAGCTCCGCCCTATGGTAGCTACTTTCCCTCTTTGGGTTAGCAAGCACATTCTGGGTGTTGAGTAGTTTTATCTTCAACATTTCTCTTTCAAGCATTGTTTTTGTAATCACTCCGTCATATGGTCGCCCCTCACTCTGCATTGGATTGGGTAGCACATACTTGACGTCGAGTTCCCTTTCTAGCATTTAGAGTAGAAGATCCTCTGACCAATGCTCGCCATCATCGGCGCCATCCTGGTTAGAGTTGCTTCAGTACGTTTTGGTTTATCTTCTAACCTTAACGGGTACTTTGATTGTAATGTTGTAATCTGTTAATTGAAAAAACGAAAAAATTGGCTCGGAATATTTCAGTGTCATCAACAAAATCACCCACTGAAAATTCTGAAGTCTTCATTAAACCATCCAAATGACATGTCTCATCAATCTCATCACTACAAACATATGAACAACATGAGTTTTTTTATTCATATAAATTTATTTGTTCATTGTATTTGGCTATCATAAGAGGCTTGTTCATGACATGATCAACCTCATTAACATCATTCTTTAGAAAAAGACATCTAAGATAAACCTCTCTTTCTTATCTTGTTTGATCTATGCGGTGAATTTGTTCTTTGACTTGTAGTAGATGTTGTTTTGCAAGGGAAGCCACTAACTTAGCCTCCTTGGCCCTTTGTGACCATATGTCGCACAAAATTTGTGTCTTTTCCACCTCTTCCCAAGTTGGATATAAAAAATCAGAATTCGTATGATTTGAATTCATCCCACAAAACCCATGTTTAACAGCCAGTTCTTGAGTGCCATCTATAGAAGACTCCATGGTATTATCATCCTCATGTTCAAGGAGTGTTCTCTCATGATGGAGTAAAGAAATATGACTGTTATAAAAATCAGAATACCTGTCATATTCATGCGCCATGTCTTCAAGCTTCACAAGTGCATCACCATTGAAAATTTCAAACCCAACACTTACGCTTTGTGTACCAACACTTGTAGACTCATCTTCACAAGTTCTTCCATGTGTAAGAGTAGCAATCTCATAAGAATGAGGAAGAATATCATTGTCCCAAATCAGACTTTTGGAATCTTCTTTTATGCTTACATTGTAGTCATCAAACACCATCAAGTCTTGATTTGTCTCATCTTCTTCCCAAGTGATTAGGGGTGGAAGTGGCTCAAAGAATTCTTCATCTCTAAATGTCACAAGGCTACAAGATACCTCATTGTATGATTCTTCAATCCTTTCCTCAACTTCTTCAACTCCTACACCATTTTCCTTGCCATCTTGTACCCTAGGAGTAGCTGCTATAAAGGACTGATTTTCTAAATTATGAAAGGAGTGATTAAAATGGGATAAGGCTGCCATGATCATATCCTCCTTTACCTTCAGTTGATTCATCAAGGGATGTGAATGATAGGACTTGCCTTCATCACACAAGATCTCAACTGTACCATCATGTTCATAAACATACTCAAACAAGGGATTATTATGATAAGAGTGAAATGACATCATATCAATAGACTCATGCCTCTCTACATCTATTGATATAGGATATTGGTAAAATGAATTTCCCATCACATACTTATCTTCCCACTTAGCATGACTAGGATAATTATCTCCACAATCTTCATTGGATTCAAACTCACATGAGGATGCTATATTGTTGTTCAAACTCAAAAAATCTGAATGCTGATCATACCTTTCCAAGGTGCCTTGATTGTCTTCTCCTCATCTCTTCATAGTGTGTGACTCCTCAAGAAGTGTTGGTCTAGGAGGAGTAGCGAGTTGAACATAATGTCTCCTTAGCTGGTTTAGGTGTCCCAAACCTACTAGATGCTTCCATCTCTATGGCAGCTCTGTTTTTATATTCCCACCAACTCCATGGTGTAAGGTTCATGATGAACCACACATTGTCAAAGTGGAATATCTTCCCATTTGGCGACCACTTAGTCTCTATGAACAACTCTTCAATGCAATGAATCTCACACATTCTCATCAAATGCTCTTCTATTGTAAACATGTGTGTAAAATTAGGGGAGCCAAGGTTATTATAGGCTGCCATACCATGTACAACACTAGGAATTATGATCTCTCCTTCATGTTTCTTGACGGTCAGGGATCCACAAGTTGTTCCATCATCATCAACCAATGGATGTGATGTCAAGGTACATAGAGGCTCCTTCTCAAGCGGCTGATCTTCATGCACAATATGAAAATCATGTGGTTCTTCTTCCTCCAAACTATGGTCTTTACATGACGACTGGATTTTGTCTTTATCATGAACATGGATAGGCTGAAACAAATCTTCTTTCTTTTCTTCTAAAGGTAACTCCTCTCTCTTAGGAGTGAAGGTGGGTCGAAGAGGTCTATCTGGAGTGGCTGCAAATTGTCTCCCCTCATTACTTCTTCCACTACTTTCACTATGTACCCTTCTAGACCTTGAATGATCCCTTCTCAATTGTCCCATAGCTGCAATCAGGTTATCCTGAAACTGCTGGAACATTTGTTGTGTTGTTTGTTCAAGGTCTTTCATTATTTTCTCCAAACTAGGTTCCTTTTACTTTTTTGGTAGAGCAAGAAGGAAGGCAGGTAACAATCTTCCATCCTTAATTCTAGCCATGAAACTAACTCGCTGTCCAAACTGAAAGGCAATCCAAACTGTAATGTACCCAACTGATTTCACCCAACATGTTGGCAAGAATCTGACTCTGATACCACTATAAGAAGCCTACCTTATCTCAACCCAAAAAAAATTCTCCTTGTTGGCTTAGTATTTAGATGTAGACAAAAAGATTCATGAAACAAAATACCAAATGATGAAGTTGTAAGCAAATCAATCCACATATGAGAGTAACATATTCAGGAAATGATGATGGCTTCTTATTGAATCAATATTCTGATTACAAATAGGGTATAGCTTGCATCTTACAATCAGATAATCTGATTTAGTAAATCAAAACTCACACAATATGCAAAATTGTTGGGAAATGTATTGTTAGTGTTCACATGGTTAGCTAGTATTTATGGTGTGGTAAATTATATTGTGAGTAATTAGAGTTATGTAACTAAGTTGTTTAATAAACAACTTAGATTAATAATAGTAGATGAGTTGTGTGAGTTACAACTCGTAGAGTAGGTTTGTAGGAGATATTCATGGAGATTAGTTCTCCTTGAATATAGGAACTACCTATCCTATATATGTGTATGTAATCGTGTTATGAAAAAAGTGAGATAGTATTGTTTGAATGTAAAATTTGCTCATCAAATCTTTGCCCATATATCCAATATGGTATTAGAGCTAGGACAGCCTTGACTCTCTCATGGGAGGGGCTGGAACATGGGCCCATTATAGTCCTTCTAGCTATAGGACTAGAGTAGTGTAGGGATCTGTGATCTCTATACTTTATTAGTATATTGTAGAAATTTGGATAATGATCCATTAGAGAGAAGCATCCTCTAGTGATACTTTTATGCAAGGAAGAGAAGAAGAATGCTTGGACTCGCAAGGGTTGTGTCGTTCTTCATCACACAGTATGCATTCATATACTTCATTCTATTCGGAAACTACGAGAAGCCAGAGCGATGGGAGGCAGTGAGCTACACAATATCGATGGCCCACAATCACTTGGTAATAGTCCTGACAGCCTATGATGTCGCTGTTTTGAAATGGCAGTTGGATGCCCCCAACACAACGCAAGAGAGGGTTGTGATGGAGTACAGTATTGCCTATTTCACCATGGATTTGTTCAATTACCTGTTGTTTGTGCCATGGAGGGTGCTTTTCGTTGCCCATCATGTGGCCACTAGCTTTGTCATGGCAAGTTGTTACTATGCGGGGCATGGTGCGCAGGTGCTCATGGCACTACTCTGCGTGCTGGAGGTCATGAGCACATGTCAGAATACGTGGTTAATGTTGATGTTTGCAATGCATGTTGAGCACACGAGTGCGCGAAGAATCCACGCGGAGGTTTGTGTTCCGTTCTGTCTATTACAACATGGGAAGAGGTGTCGTGGTGCCCCTGCTTATGTTGCGACTGAGCTATTTTTATTTGGGTGGCAAGGTAGTCGATGTTATGCCTAGGTGGCTAGTGCAGTGTTGGATGGGTATTGTAACACAAATCAATCATACGATTGGTGCATCTGGTATTGTCAATGAAGAATGCAAAACTATAATATCATAGTATGGTGATGTGATATTTGAACTCTTGATGTCACGAATTTGTTCTCAAATTGGCTTGTGCACATATAATGGTCCAAGGGATGTCAACATGGGTATATCTAGTGTACTAGATAAAGAAGCTCAGGAAACGAAGGCATCGGAGGCTGGAGGACAATCAACGTCCTCTCGTCAATCACCAACGACAAGGTTGCTTATTAGCTTTGGTGGCATTTCATTTTCTAGTATGCAACATAATATGATTTGTTCTTGGTTGTGTGAACAAGTGGAATTTCACATTGTGGGGGGGAATATAACCAATGTTGCATTCCCATTTGTGATATATATGTTGATTCCTATATAACTCCCCTAGTGTAAAATATTGTAATGAACAAAAGCACTAGTGAAATGCAATTCATGGATCTTGAAAGGGTTTGTGGGAAGATCCAGAAAACCACACAAGGTGGACAGTTGTTGGGTTCCTATTCATGTCCAGGTTTGTGGTAAGCCTGTGTGAAAACCATGAAAGGTTGATGGGAGGTGCCTTTCATTTTGAATCAAGATCACGAGTCACAAGAGTTGGGCCTACTACAGATGTAAGGTGTGAATTCTTACCATGTTCACACTAAGGGGGGGAATGTTGGGAGATGTATTGTTAGTGTTCACATGATTAGCTAGTATTTATGGGTAAATTATATTGTGAGTAATTAGAGCTATGTAACTAAGTTGTTTAATAAACAACTTAGGTTAATAATAGTAGATGAGTTGTGTGAGTTACAACAACTCATGTAGAATAGGTTTGTAGGAGATATTCATGGAGATTAGTTCTCCTTGAATATAGGAACTACCTATCCTATATATGTGTATGTAATCATGTTATGAAAAAAGTGAGATAGTATTGTTTGAATGTAAAATTTGCTCATCAAATCTCTACCCATATTTCCAATAAAAATAGCCAAAATATATATATCAAACCCTAGCCAAAAGATTGAAGGATGAACTACCCTTCGATCTTTGACTGAAATAAGGTTGTAGCAGCACTATTGGTGATCTGATATAACAGATTAAACTTTGTAGCAGCGGGTATGCAATCTGTATTTGACTATAGATGGCCCAAAAAAGCTGAAACTCTTCAAAGATTGCAAAAACAACTCAAAATATGGAATCGCCTAGCTTAGAAAGGTGGAGAATCAACCCAGCTTGCCTCTTATGCTCGTAAAAGGTTGAAATATGATGGATGACAAGTCTGAAACTTGATTTCCAGCAACCTGAGATAATCTAGTATGGATTTTCCAGCCAACCCACAACTGCAAACTCCACAAAACTAAAACCCAATATGCAAAAAGAGGTGTTTGTTCTTTGAAGTCAAAATATGGTTCAATCTTCTTGATTCCTTCTTATATCTGCAACAAAACCAGTCTTCAAAAACTCTTATCTTCAAGGTCTAATCTTCAAAAGCATGACAATGAAGCTCTGTGATGAACTCTATGCGAATTCACCTCTCAAGGTGGAATGGGGTCATCACCATACCACTGTATTCAAGGGAGCACCACCTTGAATTTATTGAAATCACTTCCAACCAAGAGAAATCTCTCTTCACAATGAGTTTTCAAAATATCAATGCAAACATAATAATCTCAGAACCCTCCATGCCTTTAAATAAGGCTTCTAGTCCAAACCGCCCTTAGAAGAGAATCTTATTTGTTTTCAATAACTTCATGGCTAAGGCACCTAAACCGCCCTTAGGGAAGATCTGATTTTATTTTATTAAAATATTTTTTGCCTTCTTCTCCAAGGTACCTAAGCCATCCTTATCCAAGGATTTGATTTTATTCATTAAAATATTATTTGTCTTCTTCACCAAGGCACCTAAGTCGTCCTTATCCAAGGATCTGATTTTATTTATTAAAATATTGGTTGCTTTCACCCTTAAGTCTCCTAAACTATCATAGGAGAGAGAATTGACCTTCTAGAAGCAAACCATGTCTGATTTGATGTGGGTCAACCAGCCAAGGGAGAAAATTATTTTATCTATTTTGAAACTCACCTCCTTGTTTGCTTTGACTTGCAAGTAGACCTCCTTGTTTGCTTTGACTTGCAAGTGGACCTCCTCGTTTGCTTTGAATTACAAGTGGACCATGAGATATTAATAAAATATGATCAACATAATGCTTTATTTTTTGTTAAGGATAATTCCTCTCCAAAATTTATGATTCTCATGGCCAATATCATTCCCTTATCTCGCCATCTAACCCACGGGAATGTTGGATGGGCTAGAATCAAGTCACCAAGATGTCACTCCGAGAATGGGAATATTACATTCTAGTTATGGAATCAGTTGCATCATGGTTGCATGTTGCCTGTTTATGCCTGAAACATGGAATAGGAGGCTGCAGAATGATGGCTAAGTTACCTTATGACATAATGTTGATATTTCACACCTGAAATATGAAAGAGGCTTACCCTAGGTGACTTGATGACCTTTATCATAACATATGCCTTATAGACATAACTTTGTTGCATTAAAATTTGTCATGAAAGAACTAGGCATTGGAGAAGGGAGGTCTACAAAGAAGTTGCATTTGAGAAAGTGAAATTTTTTTGAGAGACAAACTTGCCACTGCCAATTAATATCATATAGACATGTGAACTTGTGAAAAGGTATCTTTTTTCCAAAAAGAAATCTTATTACCAGAATTAAATGTGGAGAGGAGGATGAAAAGTTATTTTTTCTTACTAAGGGAAGCTTGTTGAGGAAACTACAAGGATAAGGACTAATTATCTTGGAAATTGTGTTTGCCACCAAGATTAACTCCTAGTTGGAGCATTGATTTTGAGCCACTAGATCTTTTTGATCTAGGTCATTGATTGTAAAAGTGAAAACTTAGTATCTTCTAGCTAATTTGTATGAATGCACAACTGAAAGTCATTGTAAGGGTTGAGAAAAATCATTAGAAGCTTATTATGTACTTGAACTTGAGAACAATGAAGTATATTTTCAGAATTTCTTCTATTTTTTCATGGTTTTCCCCAAACCCCAAGTGCTTTTTTTTGCATTTCTAGCACCTAATTGATAGATATTTGATTAGTTTGTGATATGCTTCATGTCACTAGTTTGTTTATTGTAAATAGTAGTGTGTGGCCAACCAGAACACTCAAACCAGTTGTGTGAGCTCTCTCAAAATATGCTGAAAATCAGGTGTTGTTGCAGCAGCTTACACGGATGGTACCCTCCGAAGATTGCACCTTCTTGAAGCTTGATTGTTGATTTTCACAATCAAATCTAGAATGGTTACGTTTGCAGACTTGTCTTTTCATTTTTGATGCCAAAATGTGGGTAAACGCTTGGACTTTTCCGTTTGTTCTCCTTCAAGCCCTCTCTTTCTTCTCTATATTTTGCATTTTATTTTCAGATCTGAGTAGTTTAGGATTTCCAAACTTGCATATTGTTGTTGTAAAGTTAAAATTTCATGAATACAATTTGATATACTGCTGGTTCTAAGCTGAAAAATTACATTTTATGGCAATATATGTTTATATCAGTTTGTATATGCATTGTTAAACCTAAAAAATTGATTGTTTATACAATTTAACCCTTGAATTTGGAAAGGTTTGTCAAGTACTGCAGATCCTTGATTGGAACAGCAAATACATGCGTTACTGAGTTATCATGCAAATGCCCATTGGCCATGACTTGGTTACAAAGACCTTGGGAATAGTTAATTTTCATTTGGGAATTGATTCCTTTCGAGAGAGGTGGAGGTTCATCTTGGATTTTCACCTAACTTGAAAAGTGTGTCAAAACACCCATCGACATGTCCATGCATCAACACAAAGATCATTCTAAGTGAGATATTTGGAGTTGGGTACTTCAAATTATCATAGATATCACAATAAGAATTGCTACTATCTTTAGTCATGTTGGAAATTCACCTTCTATATGTTTCTTTATAAGTTAATGTGTTTTAACTACAATTTTATTCATCCACTTGTATCTCATTAATGTTTGCTACCAATTTGATCTAAAAATAAATGAATTGCCTACAAAATAATTTTACAACATGTATTGCAAGACATCAGTTAGTACGAGTTCTTCACCTTTCCTTCTTGTTCCACCAATCTCATCAGTTCACACAAGAACCCGATCCATTCCTCTATGGCTCTGTACCTTCGCAACTTGGCCTTAATAATCATTTATATACCTTCTAATCTGATTCATTTTTCCTGACTGAAGAATGATCATTTTAGATGGTTTTACTTTTCAACTCTGCAAGTTCTTTCTCTAATTCTTTTGCCCCCAAAAACATGTCTATTCTTATCTCCATTCTTTATAAATTATAACTCAAAACCATTAAGAGTGACATTGTGATTCACCTCTTCGATTTGGATGACATCCTTGGTTTCCATGATTCCTGAACCTCAACTTCACATCCAACTATGTCTCCTTTTCCTTGCTTCCCATCAACAGTGCCCTACCATAGCAACTTAAACTAAGCATTTGCATATGGTTCTTTTAAAGCTGGTGTGGTGGAATGCTTGATCAATTCATTGTAATAGTTAAACATGTTCACTACTTTATATCTCTTATCAGATAAGAAGAAAGTTGCTGCATATATTTTCAGCATGTTGAGCACTGTAATTAGCCTCATGCGAACAATTTACAAGTCATCTTGTAGAATGTTAGCTCCATGAATTTACAGGCGGTGATATCACAATTTAAAATTCCTATAATTGGCATTGACCCTAGTTGTTTATTTAAACATTAGGGTAGATGCAGTTCTCAAATGATATTGATGCATTAGATCCATCAAGTAATATGATGGCAGAGGGCCACAAATATAATGATAAACCTGTGTAACTTATATTTCTTTGTGATTTAATATGAGACTGACAATCTGTCTTGTGAGAAACATCATATAGTTGACATACCCATCCAATAGAATCTTGATAGAAGTGAACATATTTTGATACTGTTTAAGCCTTCATCCACTAACTTGTGACTGTGAACCACAATATCTACTAGCATTTCAATAAGCTCTCTTGTTACAGGATTTTTTAATACAAATATGAATGAAGTATATGTATCTTTGGCATACAGAATGAATCTAAAGTTAGTGATTAAAGCTACGGGCTAACCCAGAATTATCCTATAACAAGCATTTTTTGCAATGCAAATATATTGAATGAGTTGAATGCGTTCATTGAAATTTTACAACGCTTCAATCTCTCTCTATTAGGTCATACTGCCGATAATTAATTCTACCTCATGGGTTTTGTCATTTAAGTGACAAGTCTATTAGCAAGCCACTGGCACTTGCTGTATCAGGTATCAGAATATTAAGGCCTCCTGCAGGCTTCACATAAAATATATCCCTTATGTAGGTTCACAATAGCAAGTCTGCCTCACCAAAGTGAATTTTCGAACTCCATGAAATTCTTCAGAATCACAAGGTAGCCAAATAATAGAGAACATTATACTGTGTTTCAATGTTATTCATGTCTGCACATGTACTGCAAACATTTAAATGACATCAAGGAACTTTCCTCCACAAAATAATTTAGTGTGAAACTTTTGTTCTTCTCAAAGGGTATAACTTCATTAATTGTTCAAAAATCAAATATTCCCCAAGCCTTCACTTCTTATCAGAGGGAAATTTACACCTGGAAAAACAGTGCTTTACTTATCTTGACTGCCATATATCTTTCAAGTGTATCACAATTTTGTCTTGGACCAAAGTAACAAACAAGGAAGGAATTAAGACAGTATTCTGCCCAACAGAAATGACAAGGTCATACCTCTTGATGTTTTACGGTTTACCTTCTCTCCTTGCTTTGTAGTTTACGTTATGAAATGTGTGACTTACCATGCAATGACCCAAAAGCTTAGTTATACAAGGGTAAATGATACTGCAGCTGAACGCAGCTTATCACCAGCATCCTCCCACTTAGATCGAGGAGCTGTTGCCCCTACAACAAATACCTGTTAAGTGCAGAGATCAATAAATTGTAGCCAATTAAATTAAAAGTTGCTCCTTGATAATGACCAGCATTTTTGGAGTTTGGACAACTCAATAAAAAGTGTTAAACAATGAAAATACAAGCTCACCTTCCCCTGAGAAACAGCAGCTTCTAATGCAACATGTCTATCTTGTGCAGAAAATTCATAAAAATAATATGTCCTACATCCAGGATCGCATATTGATAAGATTATCAAGTCAAAAACCTCCAGTCCATACAATTTAGTCTTAAAAAACTTAAAGAAGCTATCCTGTGAATCCATTTAAACTTTGCTTTTAATTGTCACTGAGTTTTTATAATGAAATGCATTATTAATTGTAATGGCTAAGACATTAATAAAAAGGCTTCCAAGTATTACTTAGTTTGAGACCAACCTCCCCATTAATTTTGCTAAGATCTTTCTCAATTTCAAGAACTTTCCTCTGTTTGCGAATACCATTTTTTCAATGCAATTATGGTTAATGTCAGCTCTTTGTACATTTAGTCTTGTTTAAAATGAACAACCAGTTTGAATAACGTGGAACATCCCCAAGAGCAGAGAATTTCATACACACCCAGCTTTGGAGTGGATCAAGAAGATGCTTTATAGACAAGTTTATTTCCAAGGGTTTGCAGGGAAGTGAAGATTGTTGTTATGCTTTTCTTTTGATAAATAAAACCATATATAAATTATAGGAAGTAAATACAACCTATACTCCAAAAATACAGATGGAATGGAATCACGTTAACAAGTATTGCTATTTTATTAATGGTGCCTTTGATATAGAGAACTTGGGAGACTGTTTCATAGTAGAAGTAGAGGTGTTCTTCAAATTTAGGTTTTTTCTTCAAGTTTTCTTAATTTGCTTAACAGAATACACATTATTTTGGAAGACTTTTAGTAGATGGGGCTTCTCAGCTTCCAGATGTCCTTTGTCTATAATAATAAAGGTCCTGGTCACTAGGGTGCGACTCCTTTTTGAGAGGGAATATGATAGGAACGAAAAAGGAGATCTTATCTGTATGTATTTTCTTTTGGTAAACCATGTGGAAGGAATCCATCAAGATTCTTAATGCCAAAGAAATCTAGAAAGGGAAGGTAGTTGAATTCCTCAGTTTTCATGGTCAGCTTTATACAATCAGATTGGTCCTTGAGATGATGCAAGAGTCCATTTAAGAATCCTTTTTGAGAGGTAAGATGATGGGAATGAACAGAGAGATACTTATCTGTATGTATTTTCTTTTAGTAAACTGTGTGGACGTGTTGATGCGTGTTTTATGACACAACAAACATTCTAGAATAAAGTGTCAAAGACACTCTATCCCCTCTTGAAAAACTACCTCGTATGCTAAGATTGCAAGTAAGATCATACAGTAATTCCAATGTTTAAGATGAGTGTGGATAAGCTCTGTGGTTTGATGTGATTATGCTGGTAACACAAAGAGACTTACGCTAGGCTTGTTCAATTCACAATGAAGGTTTAGACAATGAAGATCTATTGTTTGGGTCATGGATCAAACAAACTAAAAAAAGAGATAAGGGTTTAGAAGTTCTAATCTACTGCTAAGAATTCAAGAGACGATATTGACTTGGTGGAACCAATAACCACGCTTTGCTTCGCCACGCTCAACGACAACTACACAAAGGGGGTGCAATCTTCAAGGGAATGTGCTTATGATTTTCACGTCATGAATAACTACCATCAAATCAAACAATAATTATCTAGACAGAAGTTAAGCATCCACAAAATAAGCTCAGGCTAACTTTACGCATTGAATGAAAATCATCCATTCAAAGAAAGTATGAGCAAAAAGTTTCACCATAAATCAATACTTATAAAATCTTGCATTCATCTAACATACATGAAATAAAATCTAAACTATGATGAGGGATAAGAACCATAACAACTCCAAAATAAGAGAAGTAATCACCATCAGAACAATGCATGCATTACTTATTACTTTGGCAGTCTTACAACAATTGCTTATCTCAACATGTTTTGCAACATGCTCCCATGCTTTACAAATGAGGGGGTGAGCTCAATTTATAGGCTCCCCGATTACAGTTCAACGGCCGAGATTACAGAATAAAACCCTAATTAGGGTTTGTTACAACTAACTACTCCTCGACCAATGAGAAAATTACATTCGAGGACACTTGTCCTTTTTACTAAATATGAACCAACAAATAAAATAGAAAGTTGTTGCATGTTGATTTGGAATGATTTGATTGGTTGGAAGATGACGAGGCGCCACCTCAACGTGCTAGATGTCTTCCTTGATCACTTTGGTCTTGTTCCTTAGAATATTTTCCTTGCCGATGACTTTATCCTTTGTGCTTTGATCTTGGATGACTTTGGCTTCTTCTTCTCACCTCGCCTTGGAGCACCTGTTTAGACTTGAAGTTATTAAGTCTTTCTTTCCGGATTGCTTTGGAATTTCTTCAAGTGCCTCGAATTTGGAGAGGAACTCCCCTGTGTCTTTGCCACAATGGAGGAAATTGGAACTTTCTCTGTGAAGAATTTCCATAGCCAAATTTTGGCTACTTTGTGATACCTTCAAGATTTTGGCCATTTTTGTGCTCAAATAAACTTCGCCGGTCGATTTGTCCTCAATTTTGAATTTGGCTTGCGTAAGTTGGATGTACTGGACGATGTGCCTACCGTTGTCTTCATGATGCCAAATTCTTGGCGGACTTCCCGTTGGTCTTGCGATGTACAAGGGTGGACTCCCCAAGTTTTCTTTCATCTCCCTTCAAGTCGGACTTTACACTTTCTTTGCCATTTTCCTCTTTGAAGATTCGCCTTGTGTAGCCATCTACCTGCAGTAAAATAAAATAAATTCATTTCAAATTTTCTCTCTCCTAAAGATAACTTTTCAGGGTAAGCTTTGAAAGCTTTTAATTTTCTCCAAAATGGCTAATTTATTTTATTTTATCTTTATTTTATTTTTTAAATTTAGCCATGGAAAAATTATTCATCAATCCCAATGTTGGATGAAGATTTTCATTTTCTCTCTCTTGAAATTTGGCCTCGAGTTGAAATCTTTAACACTCTCTCTCCTGAAGTCACGGTGAATTTTGTGTCGAATTTATCATTTCAAAGCGAATTTCATATTCTCTTTGCAATTTTTATCTTGGCACGAGCATATTTCATATTTAATTCTCCATTTTATCTCCCGAAATCGGAATTCTCATTGATTTGCCATACTCTCTCTAGAAGTCGAACTCTCTAAGACGTTTTTTTTAATCCACTTGTCCAAATGTCATGGCGAATTCCCAAGGTGATTGCCTTCTTTCCATTTATTTTTCTATCTTATTTACTTTCCACGTTGCTATTTATCTACCACTCCCTAGGCAGATTTCAAGAAATATTTTCTGGTTTATATTTATCCTCTTTCTCTCTCTAGGCGGACTTGCTAGACTTTATGCCAAGGTCTTTGGAGAGATGGCGGACTTTCTTACTTTATTTCCAAGCACCTCTCCACATGGCGGACTTTCCAAACACTCTACCAAATACCTTTATTAAGGTGGGTGCACTTTAGAAACTTTATGCCATGAGGTGTTTGACTTTGTCAAAATATTTTTCCAAATGTTTTCTAGGCTGGGCGCACTTCCTAAGATGTTTCCTCAATTCACTTTCCAGCTGGCGGACTGTATGAAACATTTTCCAAATTCATTTTCCATGAGAGGTTGGACTTTCCACTACATTTTCTAATCCATCCTAGAGCTGGCGGACTTTCTTCACCTTTTGCATTGACTTTTCAAAGCACTTTAGGAGTAGCGGACTTTCCAAAGTCCACGCCATTTGTATTTTCCACATGGCGGACTTGGCCTATTTCCTTGCCACTCAAGGGCAGACTTGACTAAAGTTTATGCCACTTCTCTTTTTGGCTAAGGGCGGACTTGGCTAAAGTTCTTGCCATTTCTTCTTTTGTGGTGGGCGGACTTCATCAAATCCCTTGCCATAAGTCTTCGGCGGACTTCACCACTTTTCTTGCCATTTAATATTCTTCAAGGGCGGACTTGGCATGACTTCTTGCCACTTCAAGGCGGACTTCATCAAATGTCTAGCCACTTCATCTTTGGCCAAGGGCGGACTTGACTCTTTCCTTTGCCATTACCCTTTTTGCTTATGGCGGACTTGACCAATTTCTTTGCCACTTTCATTGCTTGGCCAAGGCGGACTTCATATGATGTGCCATTTCTTTATGCTGCTGGGCGGAGTTTGCTTATAGTCAAGCCATTGTTTCCTCCGGCTGAAGCTTTCTGACATTAATTTATCCTTTCTCCGTGCTGGTTATGAATCTTGGCCATGCTTCCATGGACTCTTGCCATGAATTGCAGTCATACTTAGACAAATTTGTCATGAATTTTCCAGATTTCTCCATGTATTTCTGTGATTTTTGGACTGATTTTCCAGATTTTTATCAATTTTCTGTGATTTTTTGATCTGGAAGTCTGATTTTTGATGATTTTTCAAATTTTTCAAACTTAATCAGATTTCACCAAAATTGATTTTTCGTGATTTTCTATTCGTTTTTTTGGGACTTTTGAGTGGATTTTCGAAATTTAGGCACTTTCTAAATATGGAAACCCCGACAAAAATAGAAACTTTTCCCAAAATAGCAACTTTCCAAAAATAGCCCCTAAAAATAGGAAGTCCAATATGGGCCAAAAAACGCGAAAATAAAATCCCTAAAAAATAGGGGCCCAGAGGGTCAAAAAACGCGAAAAAGTAGTTGTCGGAACTAGATGAAATGAGAGTCGTTCTTCGTCCTTCGGGCCCTCTGAGTCTATTTGAGATGTTTAGACATTGATTCTGACTCAATCACAACTTGGCTCCGAATGGTGGCTCAAAACTCAAACTCCTCATTGCAAAAAAGACTGGTGATAAGCAATTGCGACGCCAAGGCAAAACCCAAAAAGCAAAAACAAGAGGGTCCCCATTTGCAATGGGGCGATGTGTGAAAAGGTCACAACAGGACGGAATCCATCAAGATTCTTAATGACAAAGGAAAACTAGAAAGGGAAGGCAATTGGATTCCTCAGTTCCCATGGTCAACCTTATACAATCAGATTGGTTCTTAAGATGACCCAGGAGTCCATTTTACTCTTTGTAACACATACAAAGTCATCTCCAAATTTCTGGCAAATCGGGTTAAATCTGTCATGCCAAAAATCATTTCCCAAGAACAAGGAAATTTTGTTCATGGAAGTCAGATCCTAGACAAGATAGTCATTTGTGACTTCACTCACTCATTTTTTGCTAGTGGAAAAAACTGTTTATTATGGAAATTGGATATAGCAAAGGCCTTTGACAAGGTCAATTGGGACTCTTTGGACCTTGTTTTGGACTGGTTTAGATTCTCCTAGGCCCAAAGTACTCATAAATGGATCTCCCCAAGGTTTTTCCATTCCTCAAAGGGCCTCCACCAAAGGGGGTGTAGTAACTCTCCGTGCCCTTAATTTTGATAATACTTGAAAAGAGATGTGAATGAGATATTCTAATAACTAGAAATGAATAGAAAGCAATTCTATGACTAAATGCAGCCCTTCAATGAAGGTATATGACTGTAACAGCATGTAAGGCTTTTCTAGATATTATGTCAAACACTTGCCAAGCAACTAAAGAACATTGACATATAGGCAACGATAGATATGTAACCTTATTCCTCCTTGATTTGATGTAAGACTGATTGGTTACAACTAGAAAGCAGTGCCAAGACTCTTGGCTCACAACCTTTTAAATGTATTACAAATCTGATAAGGAAATTCACCTACAGCTGTATGAAGGCAGCAACTAATGTAATGATGCAAAAATTATGTGAGAAATACTGAAAGAACCTGATTGCAATATGTTGATAAACTGAGATATGATTGCAAACTTCTTGATGATGGGAATCCTGCAATATCAAACCCAGCCGCTTCTTCTAGAAGAGATTTCAGGCCCAAAGATGTTGCGCCCAGCCCTAGAAGAAAAAAATCATGCCCTGCCTGGAAGTTCCATGTAGCCTCCAAATAAGCTTTGTCCCTGCTTTTTATTGCTGCTGTAGCAGCATCAGACCAGGCCACCCCTGTTGGAATAGATAACAGCCTCAAATACAAGGCGATTTGCCTCTAGCTGACCAAGTCCCAACCCTAGATGGTACGGCTGGTCAATATCTAAACCCTTGCCCTAATCTGATATGAAATCTTCCTTTTTGCTAGTAATTTCTGGCTCAGATCAGACCTTAAAATCAGAAACAAACTATCATAAAATTCCTAAAAACTCACTCTTTTTGCCTCAACATTGTAGTGGGTACTGTTCACGCGGGTACTGTAGCAGCAAATAAAAGTTTGCAATCTGCTCTTTAATGGCTAACAATGATGTAACTTCAGGTCTGCAGTTTGATCAATCTTCAAACCCTTGCTTAAACTCCACCTTTTAGCACAAATAGAACACCTGTATGATGCCTTCCTGATGCCTAATTTAGTAGATATTTCACTACTTCAAAAGGCTGCACAAATGGAGAGTTAACGTTCTCCGATGGCAAACTGATTTCAAAAACCCTTGGCTTCCTTTCTCAGATAAAACTCATCAACACCAAATGTTCAAAACCCATCTCTCCAAAATAACTCCCAAGTAAAATATATAGACTTTCATGAGAAATTCGAATTTATCCAAAAAGGCAATTTAATAATATTAAAATATCATTTATTTGCATCTTCTAATATTTCCTTTGACTTAGGAGTTGGCGCTAAAAATTAATTCATTTATTTGGCCCCCTTTTTATGACGTTTTGACCCTCAAGTTATAACATTAAAATATAACCTTTTAATTAATTAATGTTATTTGAGCCAAATAACATTAATAACTTCTGAAATTCATCATTTCTCAACACGCCATCTGAACTGGGGACTCATCTGATAATTCTCCATTTTATCACATGCCTTACTAAAAATAGTAAGGATCCCATTTTGTCCAAGTCCGACTTACTATAAATAGTAAGTTGAGCCAACTGAGTCCCAGAAGCCTCGAGCGAAAGCCAAAGCTACAAGTTTTTGAACATTGGAGACGATACAATCCCCCAAAAGACCCTCTAACCAATCCCATTAGCCTACGAGAGTCAAATTATAGGCTAATCTCCTCTAACAATGATGTCAACAAAAAGGGGACATTACAGGGGGCTCTCTCTCCCCTACCTATATACTTCATTATGGTAGAGACCTTGGAATGTATTTTCTAGGAAGAAAACGAAATAAGAGTCAAGGGGATTGCCTCAACTTTGAGAGGAGATCCCATTGTTGAAATATTTTTTTCATTGATGTCAAAGGTGCGTAGTGTCTCAGTTTTGCATTGCAATTGAATTGATCTTAGCATATGCAAATGAATATAATTGAATTAATCGATTTAAGTGTGGCGGATCATTTGATTTAGAACTGAAAGTCAAATGCCAAGTCAATTTCAATGTCAGTGCGAAATCAGCTTTGTCAGGTCAAAGGGTTGAGTCTTTTTGTAATGCCTTGCTCATTTGTGATGGCGGCTCATGAATTTCTGACATTTTATTTCTGGGCATTGTCTCTATTTTAAGCTCAAATTCTTTGTTGTGGGCGGCTTCCTTATTCTTGCGATTATGATTTTTCTATTCTGGGTCGATGGTGATGGGAAGCTTACAATCTATGGCTTCAGACTTTTATTTCATGCCGACTTCTCCATTTTTTGCGACGGCTTCTATGAAATGAATTTGGGCCTTTCACAAGCTATCGCTATCTTTCTTCAAGGCATATCAATGCTGTGGGCGGCCAAGAAAATTATGGTGAGTTTATTTCCTCTTAGAATCTTAAAAAGGATCTTCAGTTATATACACCGTGTATTCCTGGAATTAAAAACTTTATCCTCAACGTTATATTCATGCTTCAATATGCTATCGTATAGTCTATGGTTGGCGAATACCAAGGGTGTCAGCCTCTTTTGCAGAGTATATTATCCAATACAATGTCATATTTGTTGAAACTATCATCAAGTTAATCAATGGCATTTTCAAATATATGAACTTTATTTTTGATGGAGTGATGGATATTGATTACCAAATCGCAGAAATTATTGAAATGTCTATTTTCTTCCTTAGTCGATTTTGTGATGACTTTGCATTAATTCTGTGCTGCCTAGTATTCTTTGGAGTCAAGCCTTGGGATTATGGGAGGTGTTTGCAGGGAAGTCTATATAGTTCCGCTAGTTTTCAATGTCATTCTCTTTTGGGGAATCATCGCAAGAAGCAAAGGATAACGGCCTAAATCTCCATTGCCAAGGTCGGCTGAGAGTTAAAACATTTAGAAGTCCGATACATATAGGGACACACTGGTTATCAAAGACAAGGCAAATAGATTGCATGTTGACCAAGGCATTTTAGCCCAGCACCGTTGGCCAGGAATCTATGCCACTCTAATCTTCATTATATCCATCTGCATATAGTAGATTTCTCTTTTTGGAGGTTCAGGCTGTATGGTGTGAGTAAGCGAAAATCTATCTTTCTTCACTTGGTCTGTATATTGCATCAGCTACCAGACACATTTTCAAACCTTTGTGAGGAGTAAAGGAAAATGGTGAAAGTGTGAGGGAGTTCGTGGGTATTTAAAAGGGTATCACCGTCACTAAAGGTGTGGGTCAATTGGAATTGAAGAAGTTTTGATACTGATTTTACGTATCTGAAAGTTATGAAGAATGTAAACTGGCAGTAAAAGGAACGAAGTGTTGTTTCTAATGAAGTCATGCTCTTGAGCAAAAAGATTTCTGAGTTTAAAATATTTTATATACACAGACATAAGCCTTTTGGTTGATGGACAGATTGTATTTTGAAATTTGAGTTGTAGTACTATGGAAATTTTTAGTGAGTTGGTGTTCATGCTGGAGTTGGTGCTTCAGGGGAGTGGGTGCTTCTAGTGAGTTGGTGCTCACTTTTGTAATTTGGAGATTGTTGTCTCCCGGGTTGGTGCCTGTTTGAAAGTTAATGAAAGCATAGTTCTGCCGTGGTTTTTTACCTGAAAGGGTTTTCCACTTGAAATCGGTGGTCATCTTGTTCAATGTTTGCTCTTACTGTTTTGATTTCTGATTCTTAAGGTTTCAGTGTTAAAAGTTCAAAATACTGATTCAACTCCCTCCCCGTGCCCCCCTCCCTCTCAGTATTTTCTGTGTACTCTTCACCCGTGACTCATTCTTAGTTTGTGGATGACATGATGCTAATAGTTGAACCTAAGGGAATGTAATATGATCAAGGAAAAATTGAGAAATTACAAGACTGCCTCAGAGTAGAGAATATGTAGAAGAAAATAAAAACCTTTATTTTATTAGTTTCCCAGTATGGGAAAAATCTTATTTGGCTAGGTTACTTGACTGTGGGAGGAACTCTCTACCTAGTTCTTCACCTTGGGAATGTAATATGATCAAGGAAATTTTGAGAAATTATGAGACTGACTTAGGGTAGAGAATAAATAGAAGAAAATAAAAAACTTTTCTTTTATCAGTGTCTCAGTATGGGAACAAACTTACTTGGTCAGATTACTCAACTGTGAGAGGAACTCTATCCCTGATACTACACCTCAGGATTCCCTTGTTTGATGGAAAGTAAAAAGCTGTTTTGTGGAAAGGAATGATTAGTAGAATCAAGAACAAAATTGCTAGTTGGAAAGTCAAATGGCTCTCTTTGGTTGAGTTCCATACTCTCATTCAATCAGTTCTCTAGTATCCACTTTGTTCCTATTCTCTATTCTAATGGCTCCTAAAGAGATTACAAAGGAGATAGATGATAATACTATAATAGATATCATATGGAATTTTTCTAAGCAAGGAAAGGGTGACAAAAAGAAGTATCCACTGGTAACCTAGCAGAAGGTTTGCTTACCTAAAGATCTTGATAGAACAAGAATAGCAGATAATTTGGGGGCGGCATTGGTTTAATTACAAAGCTGGCTTGGAAGATGTATACCAACTCTTTGTTGTTTGGAGAAATATTCTTTAGGGTAAGTATTTTGATAATGAAGATTCTAAGCACATCTTTACCATTCCCAACCCTCTGAAAGGTTTGATTAGTTGGGATAGCATGTGCCACTCCCATTCCTTTTTGCAAAGTGCTTTGTTTTGACAAATTAGAAATGGGGAAAAAATTCATTTTTGGGATGAAGCTTGGTTGAGGAAATGGAGGCAGGAGAGTTCCTCATTGGCACAGCCGCACAACAATTCAGAAGTAAGAATCTTTGATAGGACACATGCTGTCAATGGCGCTCTAAAATCAAAAACTATTGTGTGGAAAGAGAAGATGACAAACATAAAATTAGACAATAGAAAGAGTTTGGCTTTCTTCAGCATTTGGAGGGTCTGAAGGAAAGTAGGTTGATCAATGAGGTCAACAATTTTAGAATAATTTGCTCCTCTGGATAGGAAAAACTTCTATAAAACTACTTAAGATTTGGTGAGTAATCAGTCAAAGAAGGTTATCGGATGATGGCAGATTAAACTCCATTGGCCTAGAAGCCAAAGTTGTGGAAAAGATCTAGGGCTCTAGAGCTTTGGCCAAAAGCTAAAGTCTTCTTGTGGATGGTTGTGGAAGGTAAAAAAATTATAAGGTAAATTCTTAAATAAAAAGGCTTTCAAGGCTCCTCGAGAAGTAAGCTATTGCAGGACAGCAATAAAGAGTTCAATATCTTCTAATGAATAGTCTCTATTCTTATGAGATATGAACAGGTGTGATCAACACTTTTGCACTGAGTCAGGTCTTCCTTAATGGTATAGTTAATGCTCTTACATTGGGATATCATAAGTAATTCTAAATCCTTGAGAATGCTTTGGAATATGGTCCCAAAGATGATTCGTTTGGCCCTCTAAAATGAAAGAAATAAAAGGCTTTTCACAATATGAATTGGCTCACAAAAGAAGTCATGCAAGGCTGAAGCCAAACCATTAATGAATCAATGCATACTTTTTACGTTTGGAAACTAAGAGAACTGACCTTGGGAGGTCACATTGCTCTAATAGGTTGGGAAGAGATTCAAAAACATAGGTTTGTTTTCTATCATTCACAAAGTAAGAATTTGTGGTCCACTCTTTAGGAAGGCTAGAAAAAACTCAATTTTGATAGTGCTTCTAAGGATAACACAGGCCCTGCCAAAGTTGGTGTGATATTAAGGAACTTGAAGGGCAACACTTTTCCTGTGAAGTCTTCAATGTTGGTTTGCAAGCTAATAATGTAATGGAAAGGAAAAGGGCTAATTACCAGTTTAAAACTTGCCATCAAGTCTGGGGATTGAAGTCCTCCAATTGAAGGAGATTCTTAATTGATTGTCAACTAAGGTATAATTTCCACAAACACAAGATTTTCTAGTTGTTGCAGAGAAGGTAGCAAAGCTACCAACTTAGCAGTTTTTGTTTCAACCTATAGATTAATTGAATCTCAATCAATCAAGTTAACTTGTTGAAAGTTCTTGAAAAAATAATCCATAATAAGATGGAAGGGTTATAAAAAGATGAAAAATAATAGTTATTTTCAGTTGGTTGGGAAGGTGTCTAAATGTAAATAACAAAAGGAGTTTGAAATATTGTGGATCATTCACCAGCAGTTTTGTGTTAGGAAGTTAACTTCCTTTTTCTCTTCTTATGTTTTTCCTTTTCCTTCCATCTCCTATCTTAATCATAGCCTAGCTCTCTCACATTCTCCTCCACTTCTACTGTCATCTTTGTAGTTGGTCATAGTCGTAGTCGGTCATAGTCGGCCGTAGTTAATTATATTTAAATAAGACTACAATTAGTTTATAATATTTCATATACTTTTGTACATGTTGTTTCGGGAAGACTAATTCCCTGACTAGTGATTAGTTGTTGTCATAAAGTGTCTTGACGGTTGGTTCCTCAACCACCGCCAATAGCTATTTGTACTTGAGTCAGTATAGTCGGGAGACATTATGTTAGTACTTATGATATTATGTTACATGTTGCATTCTGATGTTCTAGTACAGCTAATTGTACTTGGTTACCATGAATAATAAATGAACTACTATTTTGTTGTGCAATATGCATTCATGATTGTTTGTACTTGTCTATGTTTTGTTGATTCTTGTTTACTCTCGTGAGTAAACAATCTTGCTTTATCTTTTTCCAGCTCAACTTCATTAACATTATCCATGTTGCTTGTCTTATCTTCCATTTTCCTTTTCCTTCTACCCCTTGGACGTTTCCATTGCATGGTTGGCAGCTTTAGTAACTGCCATCCCTTTCTCCTTCATTGCCATTCCTTTTTGTTGGTTCTTACAGCTGCCAAACATCTTTTTTTTCCTCTTCTCTTTTTGTCAATCATTTATATATTGTTCTTCCCTCTTCTTTTCACCTAATTTACCTCATTCTATTCTATTGTTATCTTGATTTTCTTGTTTTGTTTCAATAGTTGTATCATAGGAACTTTGCTTCTAGTTCTTGTTTGGCTCATTGTGCCCCTTTTCAATAGAGCACATGGAACACATATCCTTCACTTGTCTAAGCGGAGACACATCAACAGCCACCAGTTCAAACGCCCACCCGATATGGTTGCCAAACCACTAATACATGTAACAAGTATCGTAGTGAGCATGGGTTTGATCCCAATGAGCTCTCTTCTGTTGGCATTTCTCCTTTCTTTACCTACATAAGTTGTTGTCCAATGCCAAGCATCTAAGGAGACTGTGTTACTATTGCTACCAGCAGACTTGGCACTCCCACATCTCTCCCTCTGGGAATATTTAAAAGTCAAGTAACTTTAAAGGTCAAATCCCTCTCCATGATTATCATCATCTCAAGTTAAATACTCATCAAGGAAGTGATCTTGCTCCTCACAGCCAAGGGCCATTAAAAGAAAAGGTTTCCTCCTGAGTATGCTTTGTTGATAAAAAATAGATCTCTGGAAAATGATTCATTGTTGAGAATACTACTAGGAATGATAAGTCAAATTTATAAAGGCCTCATGAAATGATCTCAATGGTGGCCAAGCTCCATAGGATAAGTCTTCTATCACGTATTGTAACTGCCATTATGGATATGGTGATGCGAACATTTCATCCACAATCCTCTTGGCATTATAAATTGTTGTTATAATTATCTAAGATTTAAAGGAACAAATCAAGATAATCGATAATTTGATGAGCATGAATGAGGATTTCTAAGTGTGATCTGAAACATTGATGGAAAAAAAAAGTACATAGTTATTTCTAGAAACATGCTAAGTCATCTACATGGGCTGTGGGAAAATAATGTCTACAAAGGAATTCTACCCAAAGTTGCATGGGCACAGATACAGCTATTCTTCAAGGTCCCCCTACTATGGATAGGCTGGATACAAGGGTACCTTGAGCAATGGTCATATCAATACCCATGATATTTGTGCGCGTCAAAAGACATAAAACACAAATACCTGACAATGGGTCGGCATTTGGTGGCCAGGTTGGAGGGGTCACCAAATATATTAAGAATATATCATTGTTTTTTCCAGAAAGGCTCTTTTTTAGGGAATGAGTCTGCACAAGAGGGATATGACTTAAAGGCGGCAGAGGTTGATGATGCAGGAGCATCTCAAGGTTTGAGCAACAACATCAACCAAAAATAATGTTGTTTTATTTTGTTTTTTCCAAGGATAGTTGTTAAAAATAGTTACCGGGAGACGCAGGGTACTGGTACTGGTACAGGGACGGGGATGCCAATCAAATTAGGGTATGTGAGTTAAATGAATAAGGAGATGGCTATTTTATATGTAAATGATTCACCGGAAATTTTGGGTACGGGGACTGGTACGTTGTCTATGTTCCCATAATGGAGAATCCCAGCAACTATATTGTTAAATAATTGATCATGAAACCCTTTAGGATAGAATATAGAACATCCCATTTGGAATTGCTAAGTAAAATTCATGTAAATGTCACTAGGATATCACACTTTAACTTGGAAAAGGAATCTTGAATATCTCTCCACATATAACTTGTTGTAAGGGCATCATTGACCACACAATAATGCTCCATGAATAAGGGCACTCCAATTGGGAAATTTTTAGCTATTGTAAGAAAATCTCTTACACAAAGGTGTTCCATTTTTAGGTGTGAGGTGGTAAACATTGATTTCATGTTTTTCATTTGAAGTTAGTTTTGAAAATATTATTCTCTAATTCATTGGGAAAAAAAGACGATTATTGCCATGTGCTTCCAAAGCTAGCAGAGGCTAAATTTCTTGTCCCACTGGCATCAGAGCCAAACTTGTGAATATGAATTAAATCACTGTTTGATATGAAACTGTGTCTGACATTAATAAGCAGATCCTACCCACTAACAACTCAGTCAAACTCAGTTCATGTTGCTTCTCGTAATATGTGGATGATTCAGTAATCTTGTTTCCTTTTGTCCCTTGGATGAATAGGCTCCTATTTCTCAATACCTTTTTCCAAGAGTATATTTATGGAATAATCTAGAGTTTTTTTATTCCATTCTATATCTGCTTATACAGAATTCCTTTTTTAGCAACTGTAATTATTTTGTCTTCATCCACCATCTCTATTTCCTATCTTTGCAACCATATTTTTCATCTTCATTTAAAGTACACGTCAATATAAAACTCTTGCACTTGCTAAAGAATATTCTATTAAATAATCTGCTCCTCCTTCAACTATTATAGCCTTCCAAGTTCCTTCAAAGTGAAACAGCATGCAAACAAATGCATTCAGATAGAGTACCTTGGAATGTCAGATGCCTTAATTTTTATTGTGCGAGCAGCATATAATGTTGCTCCCCCTGCAGACATTCCATCTCAACAATTAGCATAAATACAAACCATAAATTGCAAATCCTAAACAGGGATATTCTGACATAGTAAACTTGAAAGAAGGAAAAGGACTATGCTTTGAGCTTATTTCATACTTCAAAGACAAAGACCTAAGTTAACTTCAACCTCAAATGTCATTTTTTTGCCATAGGAGACTTTAGTTGCAAAACAACAGAGACCCAAGTGGTATTATTCTACTCTTTTTAATGTGAGGGAGGATAAATTTCCTCAATCAAATGCATGGCATAAGTGAGTAGGTAAACAGAGTGTTGGTTCAAATAAGCATTTTCATTTTTCTCTCTTTTCTAATCTTATCAAGGTACCTACCTAAACAACAACAGTATGTAGAAGCAAGAGGTAAACCTAAACAAGAAGTTGGCACACAGATTGATAATGATGCTATGCTGAAAAATTATACCTAGGAATTGACTGAGTAGCCTCCAAGTAAAAATCTCATTTGACATAAATGGGTATATAAGGTTGAGCTGAAGTTGTTAGCCTATGAAAATTCATTACAAATCAATAAGTCACTCTATAGATGATTGGTAAGTAGTTTGATATATCTTACATCCACGACCCAATCTGTGTTTTGTTGTTAGTCATCTCTCTTAGTCTTTAGCCCAACAAAAAGTTGTTGATTGGGAGGAAGCAAAATGAGTGTGGTGATATGTCAAAGGTACAAATGACTTTGGCATTCCCTATTAAAGGAAAAACTATTTCAAGTTGATAGGATATATGGTCTCTAATTGGGTTGGTTCAATTGATACTTGAAGATCAACTACTTGTATATTTCTCTTGGGCTTAGGAATTGTTTTGTGGCATAGTAAGCTTCAAAACACTATAGTTTTATCTTCCCTAAAGTAGAATACAAAGCAACTATCAATGTCAGTTATCAAGCAGTATAGCTACACAAGTTTTGAGTTATCTTCAACTTCCTCAAACTACAACTCCAATTTTTTGTGACAATCAAAGAATTTTTAAGTTAGTGACGAACTCAACTTATCATGCTTGTACCAAGCATACTGAGTTTCACCATCACTGCATTTAGTAATTGATTGAAACTAATAAAATTTATTTCCATCATTGCACTGCTCAAGAACAATCTACTAATCTAATGACTAAACCTCTTGTTGCTATTCTCTTTGTCAAATTGGAGTTGCCTCAAGTTTAGTCACAAGGGGAGTGAAAGATATAATATTAGAAATTATCTTAGAACGCACTTTGTCTACATAGGCATTTATTGCTTATGCTAATGATCTAATAACACCACATTAGTTATGTCTAACAAGTAACTTACAATTATGTTACAACCACATTGTAATTTCCC
The DNA here is from genome assembly GCA_007258455.2 of Sequoia sempervirens. Taxonomy (NCBI): domain Eukaryota; kingdom Viridiplantae; phylum Streptophyta; class Pinopsida; order Cupressales; family Cupressaceae; genus Sequoia; species Sequoia sempervirens. Next base: position 80,559 of record VDFB02255743.1, read on the forward strand.
CATTCAATAATGAATAGAAGCCAACTGATTGTTTATTGTGTGCCATCCAATTCTCTCAAACTCCATGCATTCATTCTTTCAACATTCCTTTCCTAATGCAAAATGGATCAAAAAAACATTAAAATTTAGTTGATTGAGATGATCAAATCTGCTTCTTAGTTCATGGGATTAAAGAAGATGTTAAGAAATGCTTTTTAACTTATTAAGACAAAATTGGGTAAGGCAAAGATGTAGGGTCAAATTGCTGAAGAGCTCCGAGTGTCACAAAGCTACTAATCTCATTAAAGCATTTACAACATCATTTATTCTTTTATGAAATAGATCTATATGCTATCACATAAATAATGTCCAAACTATTCACAAAAACGTGGATGAAATGAAACCACACCCCAAAGTCATGCAAACCAAGTCAAGTCTTAGGACAAACAATGTATCAAGTGGCTCCAAAATAGGAAGCAATCACTAAGCATTGTACGGCTTCAAAAAGGAAATAATCATTCAACAAGTCAATAGTTTCATATGAACAAGAAAAATAACTAGGCAACATGCACAATGAAACCAAAAGTAGGAGATCGATCCTAGTCATCCAATTTGGAACTCCACCCCCCATTTGGCAACAAATCATGTCCACTGTCAACAAGCTCCCAACCAATACTTAAATTATTTTCTTCAATTTGTTCCCCCTATTTAGGCGACTAACTATCAAGAATATCATGCCAAAAGAAGTGGCTAGGGCCAAACAAGGGAATTTCTCTTGCCTAGAAGGCGAAGCCCACCCACATCACTAAGAGGGCATGAAGGAAGGGCATAAACCAACCTACAAGAGAGGACACCAAACTGTCTACAAGGGAGAAAACCAACTAGCACGACTCTAAGAACAACATTGAGAGATATTGCCCATGCCTTTGGCCTTGATGTGGAGAATGACCACAAGGTGGTGAAATAGGAGGAACTCAAGCAACAATACAAGGTGCATTGCCCCAATGATCCAAAAGGGTTTTGAGATGGACCATCTCCAAAGCCACTTTGTTCACTTGCACCTAAATCAGCAAAAACACATTGGAGATAACCAAAGCTCTAAAATAAAAAGAAAATGCTTATCAATAGAATTATTTGCCAATAAAGCAGAATTTCTATCTTTCCAAATAAAAAAACAAATCTTCACTTGGAAAGTATGCAAGATCTAGATGAATTTAGTCAAAATCATGAGCCCATTTCCCAAAAGAATATTACGGCCAAGTAAAACATTCAAGTCAAAAAGGATTGAAAAATTATTGAATCCATGACCAAGCCAACTAGGTTCTAGTGCAAAACCAAAATAAATGCTTAAGAATCTCAAACTAACCACAAAAGGGGCACTTAGGGTTTGAAACTCCCAAATGGAGACAAAGTTTTCCAATAGGTAAGACCTGTCATAAAGCACACCAAGCGGAATTGGCAAGCTTAGACTCAACAATGGCATTCCAAACTATTGAAATCTCCTACTCTAGGCTTGAGTAAATAAATGAACCAACCATCTCTCATTCAATTTCTAAACCATAGGCAAATGAGGAAAGAGCTAGTTGTATCCTCTACTAGGAGAGTAATTGCAAAATGGAGTGTCCACAAACCATTTCCAATCCTTCCACCATGGTTGATTTCACTCAATAGCAATTTTGTGGTTTAGATGAAAAGGCACAACCTCTAGGATTTCCTGAAAACTCCCTATCTTGATTGCTCAAATTGAGCTAAGCTTTAGCCTTAGACCAAAAGAAACAAGAAGAGGTGGACTTAGAAAACAGATCCTAAATACTTTGACTACGTCATCTAAAAAACTTGAGGGAGAGAATCCATGAAATCTCAACCAGTATGACATCATGAGAGGTAATAACAAGAGACCAACAAAGAGATTGTTGATTAATAGAAAGCCCGTCATGGAAGCCATGAACAATCCAAACAAGCCAAGGCTTAAAAGCTGGGTGTTGCACATCAACCAAGCCTAAACCCCTAAAATCTTTGGCAAGGCAACAAAAGTCCCAAGCAACATGGTGAAAGCCCTTGCCTTGCTTGGAGCTGACCCAAAGAAAATCTCGAAGCAACCTTTCCAACTAGTGATAAGAAGCATTGGACAGCACCCAGCAAGAAGAGTAATAAATATGAGTTGCTGAGAGAACTTTAGAACAAAGATGGAATTTATTAGCAAGAGAAAGTGACTTTGTTATCGAATAGGCAAGTTTCTTCTCTAACCTATTAATGATGTATTTCCATAAACAAGATGGAGAAGCCTAAAAAGCAAAAGGAAAACCCAAAAATCCGAACTTTTCCCCAAGATTGAGCCACTTCCATGTGTAGGCATAAAGCCATGCTAGAAGATGTAAAAGGGGCCACCTCTAACACTAGTTTTACACCATTGAATACTAGAATTTGATGCCAAGCAACAAGTGTCAACACTTCGAGGCTTGTTTCATATTCTCTTCATCCCCAATGAATGTAAAGAACAAATCATCAGCAAAATGGCCATTGACAAGTTGTTGCGAGCTAAAACAAGGAAGCAAGATGCTACAAACCAACTTCTCAGATAGGCATTGACTAGGAGATAGTCAAACCCTTCAACAGCCAAAACATAAAGAGCTGGTACTAAGAGGCATCCTTGACTAATGGATCTAAAGAGTCCAAATTGCTATGATTGAATACCATTGATAATCAAACAAGTCAACAAATGAACACTTTACAAAGTCAGCATGTCATTGCTAAGGTCTGAAATAAGAGGATTGCATTCAGTTATAATAATATTTCAGTAGATATCTACATGTTACATCTGGATATGGCATCTACGCTGAAGATTGACATTTGGTTGTTAGTTGATACAAGCTAGTCCACTAAGCTACTCATATTTTTAATCAAACAAAAGTGAGGCAAAAACAAGTGATATAGATTTTGTGCAAAAATACATGGGCCAAATCAGGCATAGTAGAATTTCCATGAGATTTCATTAGCTCAAAGCACTAGGAATGCTAGCTGTAATAAACAATAGTTACTAGCTTTCAAGCATCAAGGAGAAAATAATAGTACAACAATGGACAAAATACTCAAACAAAAGAACGTTGACTTCATCCTAATGCCAAGAAACTTAGATACAACAATAAATGTGTTCATTAGAGACAACAGATTTCCACAGTCCATAGTAATTAAAGCATGTAATTTTTGGATTTAACTGTGTAAGATTTATTTTGCATCAACATTTCGGACTTTTTTCTCCTCCAATTCTTTATCCTAATGATGGATCACGGAATGTGATCTAAAACATTGATATAAAATAAATATTACACAGTTGAATCCAGAAATCAAATGCATTAAATGTGTTCATGGGAACAACTATTATTGTTGTTGAAGAGATGAAGCTACCTATACAAAAGTCATATATGGATGATTTTCTTGATGTAGAAGAAAAGTTGGCAATCAAAGATGAAAAGACCATACCGAATAAAGAAAACAATTTGGAAAGAAAGGCTTGACCTAGTACATTCTTGTTGGATTATTGTCATTGATGTCAAAGGGCAAGTCAATGGCAAATTTATTATAAGTCAAATTTTGCCAAATTTATGGCACTATTATCGAGATGTCATTGGGCAAGGAGCATGTATTCTATACATGGGCCGACCCATGTCTAGCACCCAAATTGGAGTTGTTAATGAAATAGAAAATAATATTTGGGATGACCCCCCCTCATGGTGCTGCCCCAAATTTAGGGTTATTTAATTGAAAATAAAATAAATTTATTTGGGCCTCCAAAGTGGGACGACCCCCTTGATATGAGCGCCCATCTTGGGCAAGAAAAATAAAATAAATAAAATATATTTATTGTTGTTATGGCCGACCCCCCTCGGAGGAGTCACCTCCCTTGGATGAAGAGGTGCTTTGGCAAGCATAAATAGATGCTTGAAAGGAAGTTAAATGCAATCAAGTTTCAAGGAATAATATTTTTATGAAGAGCAGAAATAAGAGGTTATTAAAGAAGATTTGTACTAAATATTTTGAGCAGATTTATGGGAGCTATTTGAGCCCATTTGTGGAAGACATTGGAGCATATTTATGGCAGATTTTTGAAAGAGCTTTTTATGATGTTATTAGCAGATGTGAGAAGACACTAAGGCAGATTTGTGAAGCATACTGCAGCAGAAATACCTATGTTCCACCAAGTTTCCGGTACACGGGGACGGCGGAACGGCGGGACATGTTTTGGGGACGGCATATTTTTAGGGGATTTTTGGGTACGAGGGGACGGCTATACATATATATATATATATATGAGTAATGATAATCATAACAATGAAAATTGATAAAGTTGCAAATGTAATCACCAATCATATTGGCATATACATTATATATAGAGTCGAACAGATTAATACTACAACTACTTAATTGCTTCCATAATTCATGTCAAACAATCAATGTGCATATGATATAAAATTTTAAAAATAAACTGCCCAAAGGCTACAAGTTTGCACTACAAATGTCAAAATGACAGTCACAAATGTCCAAACCATAGTAATAGAAAGTATGATGGCTGCCTCTACTCGACATCTGCCAACATTGCATCAAAATCAGACTCAAAGTCTGAGTCACTGCCAATTTTTCTCTTGCTCACTTTCCTCTTAGCTGAAATTTTCTTTTGGAATGTAAAAATTAACTCAAATGGCTTTGAAAGCAAGTTTTATGTTTCATTTTAGGCTTGGGAGGGTGTGGGGTCCACTTAGAAACAATAAAAAAATAAGCATTTTTAATTTCAGAGTGTTTTTTTTTGTAAAATCTTGCTGGAAAAAAGGGGACGGCTGGCTGTTCCCGAGACGGCGGGTCGTCCCCTTGCTGTCCCTGGGACGTCCCCACCAATCGGGGACGTTCCAAAAAAAGGAAACTTTTTGGGGATGCCTGGGAAACATCCCCAAGGCGTCCCCTATCCTCAAAACGTCTCGGGTATGAGTACGGGGGGCAAAAGGGCAAGGGATGCGTCCCCATGTACCATTGAGAAGTACTCAAGAAGACAAACATAATATTCATTTGGAGATTGGAGTCTCCTAATTGAGGAGATCGAGAGTGTTGATGTGATTTTCGTGACCGCACCAACACAGAATAAAGTTGCCAACGGCTACCCTATTCTCTCTTGATTAAAGTATCTAGCACGCTAAGATTGCGAGAGAGTTCATGTGTTCAACTCCAAGGTTCCTTCTAGGCGGTGGATAGCTTGAAAGATGCCAATCGCAATGGGATACACCGGTTTTCGAAAATTCTGGCATTTTACCTGTCATTTTGGGTCCCGAAGCTGGAAACCCTAATTTGACTTGCATGTTACTCAAATGGTCTCCGTTTGACCCTGTTTTTGTTGCATGTTGTTGTGTTCGTGATTCTGAAGTGTTGGGCAGCTGTCGGAGTGATCCTTGCTAAAAATAGTAAGTGTCCGAGAAAGTGATCTTCTGACTGCCGGATGCGTTTGCATGTCACACTTGCCCGAAGAGATCTCAAAAAACCCAGAAAAACCCAGAAAAATGATCAACATGCGAGCACTGGCTAAAAATAGCCAGTCCCGAAAAAGTGATCAACTCTGTTTGCATGTTACCTCGTCACGTAGCTCTTGGAAAACCCAGAAAGATTATGCAGACATGCGCTGAGAAATCTTGCATGCAAACCCTAAAAATAGCCTCTGAAGCCTGAATCATTGAAAGTCATCATCTCGTTTTGCATGCTATATCACTGCGAAGATCTTGAAAAACCCATAAAGGATCTCCAGACATGCATCTGAAAGTCCAACATGCAAACCCTAAAAATGACCTCTAAAGGCAGAACTGCTAAAAATAGTAAGTTGTCCATTTCAGCTCAAATTTTGCAAGCAGGCAGCTCACAGTGTTCTAAGTGCAGTGTAGTCGTCAGAATTTGAAAATCCCAAGAAAATAGGACCCAAATTGGTACTTACTAAAAATAGCAAGTTGTCAGAACTTAGTGAAATTTTGTTGCGAACCTGCTAGAAGCATCTTAATAGCAATGCTAAGCTCAGAATTTGATTAGCCAACTCAATTTGACCTCAAAGTTGCCTGAAGATTGTAAACCCTAACTCATCAGACTTTCAAATTTAAGCTCAAAGATAGGCACATCCCCGGAAAGATAAGCAGCAAAGAGAGAGACAGCAGGAAAATGAACTAAAAACCAAGCCAAAAGACCCGAACAAAGCAAAAATTAGGTGGGGGTCCCCATTTACAATGGGGCTATGTGTGAAAAGGTCACAACATTAGCCCCAACCTGAATAAATGTTCCTAAACATTTCAAAGACAAAATCCATTCCATACTTAGAACCTTTGGATAATTCTTCCAACCCATCAATTCATTAGGGGATACACTTAAAAGGGAAGGGGAATCCTAAATTGGATCAAGGTACCTCATCTTTTGATTACAAGTGTGTGCATATGCGTTTATTCTAACTCAAAAGACCATTGAAGCTCCTAGAATCCGTTGTGACGAGCTACATAATGATCCTAACTTCATAAACATCCTGTAATTTTCACGAATATTGCTCCATTGCCAGTCGGGCATCAATAGCCCCGATGGAGTTACTCGCATATTCCCAAAGCCAAATTCTTTGATATTTCTTTCATTGCTCTTTTTCAGATATTTCTTTTTAGCACATCGTATTCTCTTTTTCTTTTTCCATATTGATATTCCGTCAATTCTTTTATTGGCTGGCAAGCAGTGAAGCCTCCAATGGGTTTGAGAATTACAAGGGTGATTGAGTAGGATTTAAGATTTTTCACCTGCCACGACTTCTCCTAAGAAACCTCAATGACTTAGAGCAATTAATTATGTGTGTAAAATATAGTAATCGCGAGACTTGGTGTTAAGACACAATAGATGATTCCCTTCCGAGTCAAGTACAAATCCTAAGCAAATGATCAAACTCGAAAGAACAACCTCAAATCCTAAAGCACTTCATGAATGAATATCCAAGAAATGGACTAACATTATATCAACATTGTATTGGAGTGTGGCAAAAGCAAAACAACACCCCCCCCTCACAAATGGGATCCCCTTTTATTGAAAGCACACTGAACTACGAAAACAAGACAACTAATCTAAACAAAAACAAAAACTTTAAGCGAACAACAGTCAAAAGACCCAAGTACATACAACTCCTAGCATGATTTCTCAATATGTGCAGTAATAGCAAAGTAGTAGTCATGGTGTGAAGTTTTGCAAACTTATCTTTAAACTCAGAAAAATATTCTTTCAAAAGACAAATCTGAAACTCAGGCAAAACTTCGGGAAAGATCAGTAACTGGGGTAACTCATCTAGAGTATGATTAATCCATAAACAAGTCGTCTTTCCTAAATCTCTATAATCAAAATGACATTCTTTGTAGCCAATAGTAGGGAAAGATACAACCTAGTGGTGTTCATTCGCTGGCATGCATTCTTGCCTATCGTCCATTACTTCATTAGGAGGTCGAAGTTGATGGTGAACCAAACCTCTTGCATCTAAAACATGGAGATGATCCAAAATGGGTGGAGTGGGGTGGAAAATTTGGACCATTTCATGCGCTGGCTCCTTTTGAATCCCTAACAATGGATCAAGCCCCAACCTGAATTGTTCTTCATTTTCTATCTCTTTATCAGGCAGTGTTTCATTTCTTTCAATCTCATCAAGCAATTCTTCCATGACTGTGAATAATGGATCGAGTGCTGACGCAAAATGTATTTCATATTCTGCCTCCATCTTGGTAGCCCATTGATTCGTCAAACACATCATCTTGCCTTAAGTTGCTTATCGTATCTTCCATCTTGTTTATGCATGACTGAAATTTTCCATCAAGGAGTGTTCCTTCTTGAAGTGTATTGGAATCGCTTCCCTCTTCACGTTCTCTTCCTCGAGTGAATGAACATTGAAAATTTCTCACACCATCTCTACTTTGAGCTAAGTCCTCCATTCCTGATTCTTGATGATCTTCAATAACTTGCAATTCTGTACATTCATTCACTTTTGTATGTAGATAGTTGCCCTGGGTGGTTCCTCTTGCTTGGATATATCCCATTGCTTCTTTGATCTTTGCTCCAATAGCCTCTTGTTCTAGCATGATGTAGGAACAATCTTCATCTGCTTGCTCCCTAAGCTCGATCACATCATCCTGTTGTGACCTATTCTCCTTGTTGTTGGATGATGTTGGGGTACACTCTTCATTTGGTGCTAAAAAAGTTCGTGTGACATGTTCAATCCACCCTTTGTCTTTGAAGAATCCATATGGTAGTACTGGTAATCCGAGGTGACATCTAGCGAAGTTGATGGCTTCTTCACATGTTGTGCAAGTGAACTCTAGATGAGGTGCGTTGTGAATCCGACACCAACGAGGGAGCAAAACACCTTTCAAGCGAACATTGCCTAGTTCCATCTGATTTTGGATCCTAAGTATGAATCTCGTGAAGGCCTCATCCATAACTTCTGGAATGCTATAATCATCAAGTTCTACATCCAATACTCCTAGCTTGGGGACATCCCAAAAAGAAAATTTTCCCTTGGAGAACAAGCTCTATTGAAATATTCCGAGCCAATTTTTTTTGAAGAATTATTTTTGTATTTTTCAAGTTATGAGCAAAAACATAAATCTGCTGTAGCTAATAATGCAAATAATGGAAACCCCCTAATATGCAAACTGACTTAACAAAGAACAAACTGAATACAAAGCTCAAACACAAATGCAAATTCACAAATGAGACGATTTTCACCACTAGTTGTTGTCTTGCAAACAAGAAGCGATGCCCGAGCTAGAAGGCCTTCATTCCTCGAAGCAAACCCAGAGCCAATCCGGCAGCATAACAGTACTGTAGTCCAAAGATGTGAAAATGATGCTCAAAGTCTCTCTTTTATAATTTTCCAGTTGACTTCACGAAACCCTAAAATCCACTTCCAAGCCAAAACCCTAATCTCCTCAAAGATGGCGTCCCACTTTTCCAAGCAACTTTGTCTTTTAATTATCATTTTAATCTTTCTTGAAAAAGGCGTCCACTTTGAGCTTATAATAAACTTCATAAAAGAAATAATTAATTCTCTTAATGAAGCGCCACCCTTAAAAAACACCTTTTAAAAAGACTTGAAGTGATTAAGCTAGGCTAAGGGGGGTCAACGTTAAATTAAAACATTAAAACGTGACTTTAATAAAATAGCTCAACTTATCTCTCCAACTGCGCCCCGAAGCCATCAATGAGCAAGCCAACCAATCAAACTGACATAGGAAGTCAACCAAGCTGGACCCAACTGTCAAACTGCCAAAAATAGAATTTACTAAAAATAGTAAATTCCGGGAAATGCTCAGAATGCCGAGATGAACACACCACTGCGAAGCTCTCTGAAAACCCAAAAAGAATCCGCCATTGAATCCACCAACTTCGAGCAAAGACATCCTCAAAAAAAGGAAACCCCTGTCACCTCCACTCAGCCTTCGGTTTTAAAAGGCCACCTGTCATCAGAAAGGATCGATTGAGAAGGGGACATTACAGTCCGCCCTCCCCAAGATTGCTTGTCCTCAAGCAATCGCAAATCAGGATGCTGCAGAATCTCATCACTTTCCCAAGTAGCATCCTCCATAGGCAGGTTTTTCCACTTCACCAGGTATTCTCTGATGGTTCTTTTCCTCAAAGAACGTTCTCTGACATCGAGTATCTCCTCTGGAATTAGAACCAACTGTCCCTCTTCATCCAAGGGTGGCAACTGCGATGAAGGTACCACATTATGTCCAAGTGTCTTCTTGAGACGAGACACGTGGAAGACATTATGCACTCTGCTATCAGAAGGTAGCTCCAATTCATAAGCTACTGCCCCAACTTTTCTGATGACCCTGAATGGCCCATAGAAGCGAGGTTTGAGCTTCTCAACTCCACTCTTCTTGAGAGTAGACTGTCTATATGGTTGTAGTCGGAGATAAACCATATCCCCAACCTCAAAAGAACGCTCAACACGCCTCTGATCAGCATACAACTTCTGCTGATTCTGTGCAATCTGCAGATTATCCTTCAAGGATTTCATGATGTCTTGACTATGCTGCAACAAATCCTTGGCTTGGGGTGCTTTGCTGTCACCAAACACCAAAGCTGCAAAACTAGGTGCTTCATACCCATAAAGCGCCAAGAAAGGAGACATCTTAATTGACATATGGAAAGAAGAATTGTAGCAGTATTCGCCTATATGCAGCCACTTGACCCAAGCTCTTTGCTGTTCTGACACATAGTTTCTCAAGTAGCCTTCCAACCACTTGTTCACTACTTCAATTTGACCATCTGTTTGGGGATGGTAACTAGTGCTTGGAGTAAGCACAGTACCACTCATTCTGAAGACTTCCTGCCAAAAGGTACTTAGGAACTTGCTGTCCCTATCACTTACAATGTTCTTTAGCAACCTATGCAGCCTAAACACCTCTCGAAAAAACAGATCTGCAACTTGTGCTGCAGAAAAGGTGCTGGTAATGGCGAAGAAATGAGCAAATTTGGTTAGCCTATCCACCACTACATAAATACAATCCTTCCCTTGGGCCTTGGGCAACCCTGTGATGAAGTCCATCGAGATACTTTCCCATTTTTGATTGGGAATAGGGAGTGGTTGCAGCAAACCGGCTGGTAATGTATGCTCATTTTTATTCACTTGACAAACAAGACACTCCTGAATGTAGCGTTGTACCTCTCCTTTCAATCCTTTCCAAGAAAACCTTTCTCGGATCTGCCTATATGTTTTGAAAAAACCTTGGTGACCAGCAACTAGAATATCATGAAAAGTCAAAAGAATCTTCTTCTTAAGCTTAGAATCAGCCACCAGAAAGATTCTTCCCTTATAATGTATCAATCCCTCTATTACCTTGTACCTTTCATCGTGAAAAGTACCCTCAAGAATGCTGGTTGTAAACTGATTTTTGGCATAATCAGCAAGCAACATGTCTCTCCAATCTGCAGTAAGCTCACACAATGAGCTAAGATGAGGTCTTCTGGATAGAGCATCAGCCACGATATTATTTTTCCTTTTGACATATTCAATGTCAAAGTCGTAAGCTTGAAGCTTACTCACCCATTTCTATTGCCTCTCATTTAGGTCCTTCTGGTGCATGAAATGCTTGAGGCTATTGTGGTCAGTCTTAACCACGAATTTGTTCCCCACCAAGTACTGCGTGAACTTGGCTAATGCATGCATAATAGCAAGCATTTCTTTGTCATAAATTGAATATGTCCTTTCGACACCCCGTAATTTTCTGCTCTCAAACACGATAGGGTGTTTGTCTTGCATCAGGACAGCCCCAACTCCCTCACCTGATGCATCACACTGCAGCTCGAATGGCTTGGAGAAATCCGGGATAGCCAAAACTGGACACGAGCTCATGATCTTCTTGAACTTGTCAAAGACAATTTGAGCCTTTTCTGACCAAACAAAGGCTCCCTTTTTGGTGAGATCAGTAAGAGGAGCAACATTCTGCGAATACCCCTTTACGAATCTCCGATAAAAACCACAAAGACCCAGAAAACCTTTCAACTGAGTCAAGTTCTCAGGTGGTGGCCAATCAACTACTGCTTTGATCTTTTCCGGATCCACCTTCACTCCCTCAGCACTGATTATGTGGCCAAGGTACAATAACTCCTCCATTCCAAATTCACATTTGGAAGCTTTTGCGAACAAACTCTCAGATTCCAGGATACTAAGCACTTCCTCCAAGTGCTTGAGATGATCTTCCCAAGTCTTGTTGTAGATCAGAATATCATCAAAAAATATCAACACAAACCTTCTTAACTGATTCTGAAAAACACGGTTCATGCAAGACTGAAAGGTAGCCGGAGCGTTAGTCAACCCAAATGGCATGACTAAGAATTCGAAATGGCCATGCTATATCCGGTTGTCTTTCACATCGCATCCCCCCATTCTAACACCGATGGTAACCCGGACAGTAAGCTCCATCTTCGAGAAGAATCCTATTCCGTAGCTCATCAATGAGCTCATCTATTCGGGAATGTGGGTATCCTGTTTTGATGGTGCCTTCATTCGTAGCACGATAGTCCACGCATTACGCGATGGTACCGCCCTTCTTCAAGGACCACCCCAGATGCAAGGGCTCTTTGCTTGGCTTAATGAAACCCATCTCCAAGAGTTCTTGAATATTCTTCTCGATTTCATCCTTTTGCCTCTTCGGGTACCAGTATGGAGTTGTAATCACCGGTTTAGCTCCTTCCTTGAGCTCAATGATATGTTCTAAACCCCGTTCAGGAGGTGGTCCAAGAGGCAAATCTGCAAAGACTTTGCTCTTCTTCGTGAGTAGGGACTGAATATCAGGAGGTTGGTCACGTTTAGTCTCAACAGGACTATCAGGAAGGATCATGCATTCTGCAACCCACTCAACTTGATCGTGATGGATCAGCCTTGCCATTCTTTTGAATGACACAACCCGAGGGCCCCCATTAGACATTCCTCTAAGAACTATCTTCTTCCCATCGGATTGAAATTTCAGCTCCATAGTCTGCAGATTCAAGGAGATCTCCCCAAGAGAACGCAGCCATTGAATGCCTAAGACTGCATCTGTATCTCCAATGTGGACTACATAGAAGTCATCCTTGACTTCGTAGTTTCCCAATTGCATGGTCATGTTCGAGATTTTCTTGGTGCAAGAAATATGAAACCCATCCGCAACCATGACCTTGAACCCTTCAAACTCCTCTGTTTGCAGCCCTTTCTTTGCTACCACAACTTCATCAATGAAGTTATGAGTTGCTCCAGTGTCGATCAAGGCAACGATTCGCTGCCCTTTGATCATTCCCCGAACCTTGAATGATTCGTTTCTTTGGAAGCTAGAGAGCTGAGCTAAGACTCCACCACTTTGCTTCTCATCTCCGGACTCTTCTGGAGCTCCATCTACTTCACTCTTTTCAAAATCAGATTGCTGGTCGGAAAAATCAGAACTACTTTCACCAGCAGAATAATACTCAATCTGATTGAATTTAACCCCTTTAGGGCACACATGATCTTGAGACCATTTTTCCCTACATCTGAAACACAACCCTTTTCTTTTGAGTTCATTCAGGGTTTCAGGATCCAACCTGGTGACATGGAGATTGCGATTCTTGAACTCCTTGTGCTGAGGTTTCAAAGGAGTTCTATGCTGAGGTCTCTTCCCTTTATCCCTTTTCTGAAAGGGGGAGTTTGACTGAAATTTTGCCTTAGGAGCAGCCCACTCCATGTTTCTTGTCTTCTTCATGGCCTCCTGCAAGGATGGTGGGTCAAAGGCTTTAATCCAACCTTTGAGAGGTTCTGTCAAACCTTCGCTGAAAAGAATCACCAATCTCCTTTCCGTGATTCCAGTCACCATGACTGAGAGTCTCTGAAACTCAGCAATGTAGGCATCAACTGTGCCATACTGTCTCAATTGTGCAAGTTCTCTTAAATGAATTTCAGGATCCTTCTTTTCAAAACTCTCGATGAGTCTAGTGGTGAACTCATCGTAAGTTGTGATAGACCGATGACCCAGAGTAATTAGGCCATGGTACCACCACTCATGCGCCACCCCATCAAGGTGTAGCGTAGCGAACTTGATCGCTTCTTCTTCTGCCATTGGTCTGAGAGCTAGATAGTTATCCAGCTTCTGAATCCAAGCTCGGGCTGAACTGGTATCACTCCCGTCAAAGTGTGGAAGTGTAACTTTGTTGACAGCTTGGTACAAGTCTCCTTGATTTGATGGTCTTCTTTGATCAAAGTGTCTGCCTTGTCCTTTGTTTTTCCTTTTGTGATCCATGAAATCGTTATAGGACATATCCATCTTGATGTCGGCAGGTAGAGAGTCATACTCTGCACGACCAAGTCTCAACTACTCCACGAATGAAGCATTCTCTTCAGGATCTGGCTGAGTGTTAACAGGCGCCAAAAAGGTGGGCTTGAATGGCCTAGATGAGACATAGGTGTTATTTGAAGCATGTGGAACAGCATGTCCATCATGCCGGTTGGAAGCACTGTGCTCTCCTCTATACCCAGTGTTGTTCTGTGGAATGGTGTTTTGGCCCACTTTCCCCATCATGAGCGAAACCATATCCATCAAAGCATCCATCTTTCTTTCAAATCGCTGTCCTGGACTGATGGATCTCTCTCTGCCCTTTCCACTGTCATCTCTACTGTTGGTAACTCTCTCGTTACCCCCAACTGACCTCTCACCTTCTGCCATGACTGTTTCCTGAGAAGACTCCCAATGAGCCCTCAAGACTTCTGAAGCTGTCTGACCCTCTGGAGGCTGATAAGGCTGAAACTGTTTTCCAACCTTCTTGTCTTCCCTTGCAATGTACCTCTTTTCTCTGTCACTCATAGACAGAACGATCACAGGATGGAAAGATCTTGGCTCTGATACCACTGAAATATTCCGAGCCAATTTTTTTGAAGAATTATTTTTGTATTTTTCAAGTTATGAGCAAAAACATAAATCTGCTGTAGCTAATAATGCAAATACTGGAAACCTCCTAATATGCAAACTGACTTAACAAAGAACAAACTGAATACAAAGCTCAAACACAAATGCAAACTCACAAATGAGACGATTTTCACCACTAGTTGTTGTCTTGCAAACAAGAAGCGATGCCCGAGCTAGGAGGCCTTCATTCCTCGAAGCAAACCCAGAGCCAATCCGGCAGCATAACAGTACTGTAGTCCAAAGATGTGAAAATGATGCTCAAAGTCTCTCTTTTATAATTTTCCAGTTGACTTCATGAAACCCTAAAATCCACTTCCAAGCCAAAACCCTAATCTCCTCAAAGATGGCATCCCACTTTTCCAAGCAACTTTGTCTTTTAATTATCAATTTAATCTTTCTTGAAAAAGGCGTCCACTTTGAACTTATAATAAACTTCATAAAAGAAATAATTAATTCTCTTAATGAAGCGCCACCCTTAAAGAACACCTTTTAAAAAGACTTGAAGTGATTAAGCTAGGCTAAGGGGGGTCAACGTTAAATTAAAACATTAAAACGTGACTTTAATAAAATAGCTCAACTTATCTCTCCAACTGCGCCCCGAAGCCATCAATGAGCAAGCCAACCAATCAAACTGACATAGGAAGTCAACCAAGCTGGACCCAACTGTCAAACTGCCAAAAATAGAATTTACTAAAAATAGTAAATTCCGAGAAATGCTCAGAATGCCGAGATGAACACACCACTGCGAAGCTCTCTGAAAACCCAGAAAGAATCCGCCATTGAATCCACCAACTTTGAGCAAAGACATCCTCAAAAAAAGGAAACCCTAATTTTACCTTCCGACTAGCCTTCGGGTTTCCAGAAAAAGGCCAACGGTCATTGTGAAGATCAGGATTGAGAAGGGGACATTACATCTATCCTTGAGAGGAATTTTAAGCAACTAATTTCTTCGTGCTGGGAGGTCTCATGAATTCAACATCTTCCTGGCAAAGCAAACTTAGACAAATTCCTGGGGTGCAGTTGTGCATTCAATCTTTCTTGAATCCGAGCAATATCCGCGAGACTATCTCGAGGGCAAGAAATATGGAATGGATGCCCATCCATTGGGAAATTTCTTTTTTTGAATTTTCTTACTTTTTCACTTTTTTTGGATTTTTTTGACATAAGAGAGATCTAACATATCTTTGATTTGGCATTTCAAAGCTTATACTGGTTCCTTCCAGCCTCTGGAACAATTCAATGCTTGCCCTCCTTCTAGCGCCAATTTTGTTGATGTGATTTCCGTGACTGCACCAACACAGAATAAAGCTGCCAACGGCTACCCTATTCTCTCTTGATCAAAGTATCCAGCACACTAAGATTGTGAGAGAGTTTGTGCGTTCAACTCCAAGGTTCCTTCTAGGCGGTGGATAGCTTGAAAGATGCCGATCGCAGTGGGATACACCGGTTTTCGAAAATTCTGGCAATTTACCCCTCATTTTGGATCCCGAAGTTGGAAACCCTAATTTGACTTGCATGTTGCTCAAATGGTCTTCGTTTGACCCTATTTCTATTGCATGTTGTTGTGTTCGTGATTCTGAAGTGTTGGGCAGCTATCGGAGTGATCCTGCTAAAAATAGTAAGTGTCCGAGAAAGTGATCTTTTGACTGTCGGATGCGTTTGCATGTCACACTGCCTGAGAGATCTCAAAAAACCCAAAAAAGCCCAGAAAAATGATCAACATGCGAGCACTGGCTAAAAATAGCCAGTCCCGAAAAAGTGATCAACTCTATTTGCATGTTACCTTGTCGTGTAGCTCTTGGAAAACCCAGAAAGATTATGCAGACATGCGCTAAGAAATCTTGCATGCAAACCCTAAAAATAGCCTCTGAAGCCCGAATCATTGAAAGTCATCATCTCGTTTTGCATGCTATATCATTGTGAAGATCTCGAAAAACCCACAAAGGATCTCCAGACATGCATCTAAAAGTCCAACATGCAAACCCTAAAAATGACCTCTGAAGGCAGAACTGCTAAAAATAGTAAATTGTTCGTTTCAGCTCAAATTTTGCAAGCAGGCAGCTCACAGTGTTCTAAGTGCAGTGCAGTCGTCAAAATTTGAAAATCCCAAGAAAATAGGCCCCAAATTGGTACTTACTAAAAATAGCAAGTTGTCAGAACTCAATGAAATTTTGCTGGGAACTTGCTGGAAGCATCTTAATAGCAGTGTTAAGCTTCGAATTTGATTATCCAAATCAATTTGACCTCAAAGTTGCTTGAAGACTGTAAACCCTAACTCATCAGAATTTCAAATTTAAGCTCAAAGACAGGCACATCCCCGGAAAGACAAGCAACAAAGAGAGAGACAACAGGGAAACAAACTAAAAACCAAGCCAAAAGACCTGAACAAAGCAAAAATTAGGGGGGGGTCCCCATTTGCAATGGGGCGATGTGTGAAAAGGTCACAACAGGGAGGTTGGTGCCTCTCATTAGAAGAGATTGGTGTCACTTGTTGGGTTGGTGCTTAGTGGTGGAGATTGGTGTCTCTAGTGGGTTGGTGCCTACAAAATTTGTAAGAAGGTTTTATATAATCAATATTTTTTCATGGTTTTCTCTCATAAGGGTTTCCACGTTAAATCCCGTCTCTTATGTGTGTCGATTTGTGATTGCTTCATTGTGATTATTAAAGCTTATATTGGTAAAAGATAGACATATATTGATCCACCCCCCTCTTAGTATATGTGTGTGTTTCATCAATTCTGTCAATTGGATAATGGATCAATGATCACATTACTTGCTAAAGATGGAAGTACCACTAAAACCAACAAGTTAAAGCAGTCTTGGTATGTTCGAGGGTAAAGGCATGTTTAATAGGCCATTGGATAATACAATTCTTATAATGATTTTAGTACTTATACTTGTTGGCGTTTCAATTTGCACCTCTGGAGTGCAGATTGGAAATAGACAACTATGAATACTTAGACTGCTCTTCAAATTAGGAGGGGAAGCTCCCTCTTTTGCTGATTATGCGTAAAAAGAAATAACTAAACTA
Organism: Sequoia sempervirens; assembly: GCA_007258455.2. Lineage (NCBI taxonomy): Eukaryota > Viridiplantae > Streptophyta > Pinopsida > Cupressales > Cupressaceae > Sequoia > Sequoia sempervirens. Next base: position 98,025 of record VDFB02255743.1, read on the forward strand.
ATTGCCTATCTTTTTATCTCAGCTGAGAGCACAAGGCTATAAAACTCTTTGTGTCGTAGTTGAGGTTTTCTCTGGTTTCGTAACTTCAACTACAACTAAGCCTAAATTAATGACACTTAATGACACTTCTAACTTCTCATGTAAATTCAGAGCAAGAGAATTTAGAAGTAACAGGGAATGGTTGGTAAACACAAAGCTTAGACAAACTCACTTCCAAGACACATCTGAAGACTCATTGTACTTTCAAATATAAGCTGAAATAAAGCTCATGAAAGCAAAACACAAAGCTTAAACAAACTTATCTCCAAAACGCATCTAAAGACTTATTGTACTTTTAGATGAATGCTGAAATAAAGATTATGAAAGCAAAACAGAAAGATTTTGAGACTTTGGATCAAAGCAAGGTAGGCATAAGATTTATTTCCTCGAAGCTTTCCAACAACAATTACACGTCTGGGACAGCAGATTGTAGCAAGAAGACAAGCATACAATTTACGATCAAACCAAATTACATTGAACAAAGTGAACATATACTGAATAACTAAGAAGCAGGCACTAAGGCTCAGCATTTTGTTATCACAAGCACGGTTAAAAAATAATGAGCAAAGCTGCTTTTATTTATACACAACACAGGAGTAGGGAACCCTAAAATCTCCTTGTGTTAACAATCAATCTTGCCAATCTGCAAGATTTATTCCTATGTCTAAACAAAGATAACTAACAGTTAACTGGAATGACTAACATCAATTAGCTGATCTAAAACTAAAGAAAGCTCTAACTATACAATAGGTAACTCCAAAGAATAGACATGCATGAAAAGAGGGCAGTCGATTAAGCTTCGTATTGAACAGTTGTCCCACCAAATTCTAAATACTCCCCACATATGCACCTATGGCGATTAGGTTGGTGACGTTCTGCCCGGAGTGATGACTTTTGTTTTCTTCTGCCGCGGTTTATGCTTTTGATGCTTTTTCTTGATTTCTCAATGGAAGGAAGTAATGCATGATGAAGCGTGAAGTTTGTATTTGTGAAGACATAAGATATGTTAGGATTCACATAAAAGCTAAAAATAGCTTGAAGGCAAAATAATGAATTTTGGATAAGAGCTCAGGAAATATAGGTTTATGGGGAAAATTGTTTTGAATAAGCCAGTCGTTTGTTTTCGAGTAACTTCAAAGAATATCTAGGAACAGAGGTAAAGCCTGAGAAATGGTACAGAGACATATGTTTTTGTTGGTTATCATGTGTAGAGACAGGTGGGGGTGTGCGTTTTGAGAGCCAATGTTCCACGGAGTTTCGGGGACGGGGACGGGGGGACGGCGGGGGACGTGTTTCCGAGATGGGAGACGGGGGGCCTAAATTGGGGGACGTGAGGGGGACGGCGGGGGGACGGCGGCGAGGGGGCGGCGGGGGGGTGGCGCTAAAATACATATAGTACTTGAAAATTAAAACTTAAAAGATTAATAATTTAATTGTCTAAACTCTAATCAAATTCAACATGAAAATGTTGGACAGACATCAAGATTCATGCCTAGGGACATTTGTGTCATGTCCCCAAAATTACGACACTAAAAAACCCTAACATTGAAATACAAACGAATAAATAAAATGAATAATAAAATACATATTGAAATTATAAAAGGAAATACTGGCAATTTAATACTTTTATAATTACAATTATCATAAGATAATACTGTAATTATAAATATATATAAATATCAACAATGCACAATAAACATTGGCAACTTTAAAAATCATTATAATCATTATAATATATAAATTCAAAAAGATATATAATATAAATAACAAATATATATATTTACATAAGAAACCATTAAATATAAAATATATCGGTGTGAATTATAAGCAGCAAAAGGTAGAATGTGATTATAATTCATGGAATGATGATGCTGCATACAAGCCAAGGCGAGGATTCGGCAGCTGGGCAGACGAAGACCTTACCGTCACCTCTCCCAAGAGACATTTCAGTTTTGCAGCTCCGGTGGAGTTTGGTGAGGGAAATATCGACGTTGTTCTGAGTATAAAAATGAGGGGAAAACTAAGTACGATGACAATGGATTAATGTCCATAAAAGAAATCGCACAGGACCATTGCAAACCCCGCAACCATTGCATTCCATGAGCGGACATCTCTGTGACGCGCTCAAAAAACCAGGTTTCCACATTTTGCATACAATGTACATGAAATCGCGAGCCAAAATGAAGGGTTCGAAAAATGAAATACCTCAAATGCAGTCGAATGCACCAGACTCCAGTCGAAAAACCCTGCGGCTGCCACTGTAAAATAATATTTCATCAAATGAAGTATAATAAAACTTAGGTTAAAATGTTTTTAACATAACATATTCGAGCTTAGCCGTTTATGCTTGTGAAATTAATCTCCTAGGAGAGGCGGAGACAGTCTGCTTGAGGCGGAGGAGGGGCGTTTCGAGGCGTCTCCCAGGTCGGAAGCGTCCCGTCTCAGCAGCGTTGTTTTGAGGGGGAGCGTCCAGGGTGAGTCTGGAAAAAAGCGATTTCCTAAACATGCAAAAGAAACCTAAAAAGTGGAGGCGGCAAAGGCAATTTTGAGGAAGAATTTGGGACATGGAGTTTTGTATGTGGTACATTACTAAAGTAGACCCAAATGGTCAGATTTCTCAACAAACTGATTTTCCTTGAACATGCAAGAAACCCTAGGTGTGGAAGCTAAAGAAGCTGTCGAAATTTTTTCCAATCTTGGAAAAGATTGAAAAAGAATTAGACCCAGATCGATAGAAGTTGAAAATTATGAACTTTTGTTTCTAAAAATTGATGCCCTAGAAGAATGGATGATGGAAAAATGTTCTTTTGTGCAACCTGAACTCGAAACTATGAAGAACTCTGGAAACCCCCTTCCTTTGATCCTCCAAATGTTGTTGAGAAGAAAATTTTGTGTTTGCTTGTTGAAGCTAACTTCAAAATAATGAAGGATAGGCGCCCAGGTGAAACAAGCATTTAACTCGTGAAAACCTTAATTTTAGGAGTCATCACGTGAAAAAAGTCTTCAAAAATTTCTAACTCAAGTTGACTTGGGCACCTTCCTTGAGATAAGGCATCCAACTTTTGTAGTGTTAGAACATTTTTCAAGATTTTCAACTTTTCCTTGATGAAGCACCTTCGTTGGATCTCCGGTTCCGGACGTCTGATGGATCCTTTGGTCTGGCTAACGGATTCGTTGCAGAGTTGGATAAAATCTGAGAAAGATCTCCTGGAGACTGCGAATCTTAAAAACTGCATTTTCCCCCTTGAAAGCTTGGGCGCCCTTGCTTGCACGGGCGCTTTTCTTCACCAGACCATTTTTAAGGATTTTCAACTTTTTTCAATTTGCCTCTCGTGTTTCGCTTCTCCACTCAATCTGAAATTGCCAGTGAGTGATGAATCTTCTGGCCAGGCTGAGATATTCATCGAAAATCCTGAAGAATTCCAGAAAGATTGACTGGTGTTGCAACCTCTAACAACTGTTTCTGAGGGTCCAAAACCCTAGATGCCCTTGGTTTGCTGGGGCACTTTTTTCAAAATTTTCACTCTGTACTTCGTTTGAAACATCTCTATTTGATCCAAGATTGTGCCCGTTTTGATAGCTTCGGTGAACCTGCTGACGGACTTGTTATGAAGCTTGACCAAATCTAAGGACCTCTTGGAGGTTGTGAACCCTGAAAACTAGATTTGATGGTCCAAAAATATGGGCGCCCCTGGCTAGTAGGGGCGCTTTTCTTCACCAGAGTTAGTTTTTTTTTTTTTTTTTTCAATTTCTCCCTCTAATGCAAGATCCCTATTAAATCTAAGATTTTGGACATTTGACTAATCCCAATAACTCACTACTGGATTCATTGCGAAGCCAAAAGAATTCTAGAGAGAAACTCTTGGAGGCTGCAAACCCTAATTTTTGCTTTTGGTGACCTAAAATACTGGGCGCCCTTGGCCAGCAGGGGCACTTTTTCTCTTTTGATTTTCAATTTATCCTTCGTTTTACATGTCCGTTCGATCAACAGCCATTGGCGTTTGACAGGACCTCTAAGCTGGCATATGGATTCACTACGGAGTTGGATTGAATTCGAGATGAATCTCTTGGAAGTGACTAACCCCAAAAAATGGTTTTGAATGTCTCAATTTCTAGGCGCCCCTAGCCTGCAGGGGTACTTTTCTCGTGATTTGTAATTTGCTCCTTTGATGAGACATTTCTGCTTGATCTACAATTTTGGGCATTTGATGGTTCTGTTGAAGTGGCTGATAGATTCATTGGAAGGCCTGCTCAAATTGGAAAGAAACTGTTTGTAGCTGCAAACCTTTAAAGCACTTTTGACTGCCTGAAACCTTGGGCGCCCCTGGCCAACAAGGGCGCTTTTGTGCTCCAGACTTAACCATTTTTCAATGGTTTTCATCCTTCTTGAGCTTTGCGTTCACTGTGTCGTCGACTACGTTGACTGCGATTATCGTCTGCTGACTACGCTCGCCGTTTGTGTGCAACACCAACACCAGTTGTTTACGTGTTTGTTGACTGTGTCGATCGTCGTTGCTGATGTGTTGACTACGTTCACCGTTGTGCGTGCGTGCCAAACAGAAATTGAAAATATTTTAAGCCATTGAAGCCTAAGCGCCTTCCTTGAACTAAGGCGTCCATCTCTAGTGTTAGAATAATTTTTGCAATTTGCAACTTTTTGAATTCCCCTCCTCTATTCACCATTTTTCGAGCATCTTTCATTGTAGATTGTTTTGTGCAGCGTTTGAGACTTAGATTCTGACACATGGTATCTGGCCATCCTCCATTGATGACCTTGGAGGTCCTCACTTTGCTTTTGAAAAAGTGAAATAGACCCACCAAAGAAAAACTGACTTTTTGACAATTTTGATTGGACCAGTGTGATCGTGACGAAAGATTAACCAACAAAATCATTTTGAACCATTTCTGCAAAGATGCTATTTTTTAGGGTTTTTACTAAGAATATGGGCCTAAAGCCCTAATTTCAAAATTTTTAAAATTTTGCGAGCATCCTTTTGACAATAAACCCAGAAAAACCCCTGATCCGTTTGTAGTTCAAAAATTTCTAAAAAGAAAAAATTGCTATTTTTAGACATTTTGACCTTTTTTGACTTTCGACGACAATTTTACATGATTTTGACCATTTTTAGCAAAATGCCTTAATGAAGCAAAAAAATAATAATTTTGGGTACAACAATACTATTTTTTATTCAAATGTTGAATACAATAATCTATGCTTATAGCATTATTTTTAGTGATTATAAAAGAATAATGATGTTAATAATTATTGTATCATTAATACAAAGATCAATATTAACAATAATTTTAAGAATTTGGATCCCATTAATCTTGAGTTTGTGAATGAGAGGGAGCTTGATTTTTCTTCAAATCACAATTGAGAGAAACAATATGTCAATGTAATAAATATTTCATCAAAAAACCTTGATACAGCATGTCACCAACAATTAAATTATTGAACAGAGGCCCTAGGTTTTACCATTTCAAAACAACATATTCCAATTGAAGATAACATTGTAATCACTAACACAGTAATATGTGGATTATGGGAGATTCATGCAGAAGAAATTAGACAACAATGCAATGTACTTCTCAACATGCTAAGTTGCCTAAGAGAAACATTATAAAAGTCAAATATATTGTATTGAAGAAACTAAATTGGAATCATGATATCATTGTGGTTAAGGTGGATAAAAGGAATGTAGTGGTTGTGATGGATCCTATAGACTATTAAGCGAAAACGAAAGATCACATGAATTGTGGGAGCTATTGTAAGATATCTAAAATTACCATTAATAAATTTATGCTAGCAAGAGATATCATAAGATATCCAAAATTCCTATTCATAAAGTTATGCATCCTATTGATAAAGTTATGCAGGCAGTGAACATCTCTTGATAAAACAATTAAGAAATAGCTGCTACCAAAATTAAACATTACACATCCAAGGATCTATGGTAAACCTAAGATACGCAAAGGTGGTGTCCCAATGAGACCAACTAGCTTCCTTTCTTGTAGAAAGCTTAAACCATTAGTGGTAAACACTTCCTCTTCTATTAAAGATTCCTCATCTTTTCTTGAATTCATCAAGGAACAAAAGTTGAAAGTGAAGAAAAGAATTGTTGTTAACTTTAATGTCATGTCACACTTCACAAAAATACCAATTAAGCAATGCCATTATGTCACTCTTCACAAAGAAAAGAAAAGAAACTACAAATTTGAATGAATTATGTCTCAATTCAACATTCTTTAGCTTTGAGGATGAAATAATGAGCAAATTGAAGGTATGGCTACAACATACTAATTTTTCAAAATTTTATATAAAAAATTTAAATTAAATAACAAATAAAAAATTATTCAATGCAAATTAAAAACTATTGTATGAAATTTTTAATTGATAATGGTTGTAGAAGTTTGAATACATATCTAATTTCAATCACCAAAATTGCTAATCTCACTCCAAGAAGATCTCGATGGTTTTGGCCCTCTTAGTTATGGCCATTACCCTAATCATGTCTTTTGCCACCTTCCTTCGCCTAGCCTCATTCAGAAAAAATATTTGGGCGGCCAAGAAATTAAGTCGAGTTTTCTACACTGTCAGAACTTTTAGTATCCTCAACGATTTTTTAATGTGGAAATATACATTTTTGTAGACCTCCATTTTGAAGCGAGCTGCGACATATAGTGCGTTTGAAGAAGTAATTTCGGTATTTTAACGGAAGGCCATTTATTTCTGAAATTCTTTATGGAAGTTGCCAATAATTTATTCGCTATCAATACCACTCTTTGTGTGGCACGGATTGCATCCTGTTTTTGTCGTGAAAATTTATCACAGTGTCGTGAATGCCTTCTATCATTATTACTTTTGTCGGATGGTTCGAGTCACTCAAAGTAGAGTCATGAAGGTGTTGCAGAGTATGTACTCCAATCTTATCATTTTTGAGTGTTGTTGGCCTTTCAATTCACACCATTGGAATGCGGATTAGAAACGGACAGCTATGCACAAATAAACTACTCTTCAAATTAGGAGGGGACGCTCCCTCTTCGCTGATGTTGCTTAAAAGAAAGTAAACTAAACTAATTTGCCAATCTTTTTGTTCAACTAAGAGCACAAGGTTATAAAACTCAAGCGTTGTAGCTGAGATTTTCTCTTTTAGAAGTTCAGCTATGACTAATCCTACTCTAATGACGTTTCTAACTTCTCAAGTAAACACAGAGCAAGAGAGTTAGAAATGGATAAGGAAGGATTCTTTGACATAAATACTTAAATTAACTTTCTCCCAACTCACATCTACTTACTTTCAATGCAAGCTGAAATAGAGATCATATAAGCATAACACATAAAACGGAAATCTGAGACATTATATCAAGGCAAAGTAGGTACAAGACTTTATTTCTCAAATCTCAAGAACAAAAGATGACACTTCTGGGACAGCAGGATTGTAGCAAAATAGGCATACAACTTTGCGATCAACCATAACACATTGACACAAGACACAAGAATGGAACAATAACTTGCAGCTAAAGAGGCATACAAGCTTGCTCTTACACTAAGTGAACATGAAACTGAACAACAACAACTTCTAGGCAAAATAGGCTTAGCGATTTGCTATCACAATAACCGTTCATGAACAACATTGAATAACTTAGAAGGCATTAGTAGGCTCAACGTTTTGTTATCACAAGCATGGTTAAAGAAAAATGGGCAAGGCTGCCCTTAATTATACACAAGTAGAGGAGTAGGGAAACCTAAAATCTCCTTGCTTTTACAACTAAGACTTGCCAACTTGCAAGCTTTATTTCTAAAACTAAAACAAGATAAGCATCTAACAACCTATGAAAGCATAAAAACAGGGAAAGTGCCAACTATTACAACTTGATTCTTTCTCTTCTATAAAGAATAGATAAGAATTGAGGCAAGAATAGAAAGAAAGCTTGGAGAAAGCTTCTAGTTGACTGTTGCTTTAAATCTCAACCACATCCGCCAAAAAGCTAGAAATTGTATCTCTATCAGGAGCATTAATACTATCTATAGCAAAATTTCGCTTTTCTAAGATTTCTCCGCCTTCTACAATTGAACTTAGAGAATCTTTGACATCTTCATCTGCTTTATCAAATCTCACTAATTTTGGCGGCTCTGCAATTGGAATGATGACCTTTTATAAATATATCCTCTTGCTTCAGCATATCTTTCGCAGCTTTTATGCTTCTAACACTTCTAATTTTTCAATAGAAGAGTATTGTTCAACTCTTTTCCGCTACTTGTCCTTTTGCTTATACCACACCTTTCCACGTTCTTCAATTGAGATGAAAAACACTTTTCAACATTGTTTGGCTTGAGGCTGCAAACAATTCTTCCATCTACTTCTTGAATTTGTCATGTTGTAGGATTGTAATGCTTGATACAAGCAATTACAAACTCTAGACTTTGCACTGAAATGAGAATTGAAGCCGCTGCGAGCAATCTAGAATGACCAAGATGTCTGATTGCAACATTGTCTGCGTCTTCCAAAGCATGCAAATCGAACACTGGTTTGATATGATGCAAGTCAGTTTCAGAAGTTTTGATGAAATCATGATACAACACTGACTTGGCTCTGAATTCGATGGGAGAGTATTGCATGTTGAAAAACTTGAATTTTGACAGTAAACTCGACTATGCTCAAACAAGTTCTACACAAAAAGCTAAAAAATAGCTTGCTGAATTTTCTTCTTCAAAGGGCAGATATGGGTTTTGTGTAGAATCTCGTTGCAAAGAGACCCAGATCATCCAATTTTGAAAATTGATGGCTGGTTGAAAAAGCATAAACCCTCAAATTTTAGGATTTTCTTGAAAAAAGCTAAGAGCTAGGTTTTGTGCAGAAGCACATTTTGGATGAACCCAGATGATTAGTTTTTGAAAATACTAAAGATTTCTTGGACATGCGAGGAAAAAGCAGGTTCTCCAAAGTTGTAGAGAATCGAAAACCAAGCTAACCCAGATTGTTGAAATTTGAAAATATTGGCCCCCTTATTTTGAAAATTGATGCCCTGGAGAAATAAAGCATGAAAAAGCGAGCCCCTTAGCAACCTGATCAAGAAAATATGAATAACTCTAAAAACTCACCAAGTTTTAGCTTTCGAATCTTGAAATGAAGAAAATTTTATGTTTCTCCTCTATTGCTCTTGGGCACCACCTATAAAAATTTGTGAATAATGAATGCAAAGGCATTCTTAAATAGGTTTTGAGGAAGAAAAACACTTTTATTCTCCAGCTTTAAAACTTTTGGAGCCAATCCTGAATAGGTTCATCGAATGTGGTCACTTTTTGACTGATGCATGAAAAAAAAACTGAAATTTTTTCTAAGGCATGGATTCTTGTGCACCCTTCTTGGCTAGAGGCATTTTTGTTCTTCAGACTTAGCCAATTTTCTGGCAATTTCAACTTTTTCTTGATTTTGGACCCAATTTGATTTTGATTTATGGGTGCTCGATGAATCCTGTAGGCTAATTGAATGATCCATCGTGGAGCCTGAGTGAATCTGAAGAGATTATCCTGGAGGCAACTTTTGACAAAAACTTCATCTGATGCTTCAAAATCATGGGCACCCCTGGCTACCTGGGGCGCCCAGCAAAACCAATGTTATCCATTTTTATGCTTTTGAAGTTTTAACATTGTCTTCTATCCTTCAGATGATTTTGTGATTCTGGGAGTTAGATTGACCCGATTGACTAGTTGACTGTTCCGCTACGTAGCTTGTCTGAATCTGAGAAGATCTTTCTAGAGATGCCAAACCCTAATTACTCAAATCTGAGGCGGGGCGCCCATGACTTCCAAAGATAGAATTTTCACTACTTACTGATCTTTTGATGGATTCTTGTTTCAGGATGATTTGGAGCTCTAATGAACTGATGGCTAGACTCGTTGGATAGCTTGAAGGATTCTGAAGGGGGTCTCTTGGGAATGATATTTCCTGAAAGCTGCTTTTAGGGCCTCAAAAGCTTGGGTGCCTATCTCCTCCTGGGGTGCCCATGTTTTCAGACTCGGAATTTTCTTGAAATCTTCATTTTGCCTTTGACTTTATCCCTCTGCTTCATCTTCGACATTTGTTGATTGCCAACTCCGATGAACTTGATGATGATTGCGTTGGAGAGTTGCTTCAACACTGAAGAGAGCATGCTAGGGGCTGCAGCAGCAAATTTGATGTTTTAGACCTTCAAATCCTTGGGTGCCTATCTCCTTCTAGGGCACCTAGAATTCCAAACTTAGCCATTTTTGGCTCTTTTTCAACCTTCATTCTTGAAATCTCATATTATGGCCTCTGTTTGATCTGAATTTGTTGACAGCTGAATGATTTGATGATTTTGCTGAGATATCCATTGCAAAGCTGGCAAGATTCTGAAGAGATTGACTAATTTGGCAAGCCCTAATTGTTAGATTTGAGCCTCCAAAACCCTAGGCGCTGTTGTTGCGTGTTTTATGACACACAAAACATTTTAGAACAAAATGTCACAGACGCTCTATTCTCTCTTGAAAAACTACTTCCTATGCTAAGATTGCAAGTGAGGTCATAGGGTAATTCCAATGTTTAAGATGAATGCGGATAGGCTCTGTGGTATGGATGTGATTTGCTATGGGCACAATTAAGATTTTGTAAGTTATTCCGAAAAGCGGAGACATAAATGCAGTATCATTTTGGATTTTTTGAAAAAAAGTGAAAAAAAGATTAAGGGTTCAGAGATCCTATACTATTCCTAAGAAATCAAGAGAAGACGAAGACTAAATGAAACCAAATAAACCATACTCTACTTCGCCACGTTAAACGACAACTACGCAGAGCAAGTGCAATCTTCTAGGAATGTGCTTGTGATTTTCATGTAACGAATAATTACCATCAAGTCGAACAACAATTATTCAAACAGAAGTTAAGCATCCACAATGAAAGCTCAGTCTAACTTTGCACATTGAGTGAAATCATCCACTCAAAGAAAGTATGAGCTCGGTTTCATCAATCTCCATTATCAATCAATCATTCTTCTAACATACATTTTAATTCAAATTCACTAAACGAGAAAGAAAATATGCGACCATGCAACTATTCAACAATCAAGTATTCAAGGCACCTCATGCATTTGAACTTCATTATCAAAGTAGTGTTTTCACAACAATCTCATAAGAACTCTCTCTTTATTTCTACAATCTAACTATCTCAAATCTGCTCTAACTTCTTAATCTCTAATCTCTAATGAATATCTGATCTCTAATTAATCTAACTATTCTATATGAGAGAGTGAGGGGGGGGGGGGGAGGGTTATATAGTTTTTCAAGATTACAATGAACGGCCGAGATTAATTCAGGATCAATGGCCCAGATTAAACATAACCAAACCCTAATTAGGGTTTCCAAAACCACAAACAGTTAACTGAAGAGAACTCTAGACACCTGGAGTGGCATCCTTATCCACTTGTGCAGCCTCACGTTAAGCGAACCTAGACACGATCACGCCGACCTCTTCCATGGCGATGTCGGGCAGCACGCTGACATTGTATTCCAGCAAATCCAAGTTCTCGGCACACTCTGTAAAAATATTCACCCACTTTGGTTCCTGCAACAAGAACGAACTTCTGAAGTCGAATACTTTGGTGAAGCCTTCTTTCATGATTGGCCCGGTGGTGGAGAAAATTTTCTGCACAAGTTCTCTTAAATTCTTTGGCCGCAAGTGTTTCTTTCTGACAACATCCTTTTCAAGCATATTTGCAGCCATTTCATAAATTTTACTCTGAATTTCTTTTACTTGTTCTTCAACTCCGCCACTATCCTGCTTCACCTTTTCGAGGACTCCTTTTCTTGAGATCAAAGCATAATACCATCCATTGAAGTCATACGCAGCTCCAGCCTCGATAACCTTGTCCTCAATCAATCTTTGCTTTGAGATGCCCTTTAGTTCCCGAATACATGGAATAATCCTACTTTGAATATCCTCAAGACTGCTCCATGACTCTGCAAGATCTGCAACTCGTGAAAGCATGAAGGAGGCCTGCTCATTTACTTGTGCCAATTTTTCTGCGAATGCCAACGCCTCTTCTTTCTTTCCAGCCATCCAGTTTTTAGCTTCCCTCGCTGTTGTCAACTCTTCTTCAAAGTTTGCACCTAGTTCTTGTGAAGCATTTGGAGGTAAAGGCGCCACCTGTTCACCTTCGTTTAGTGGCTTTGTCAAGTGCTGGATGTAATCCTTTAGGCGTTGAATTTCTTTCTTATACTCTTTTTTCTTGGCAACTTCTTTTTCTAACCTGGCCTTGATGGTGGCCACGGAATTGTCCAAATCTTCGACTTCCTGCCCTTTTGATGTCGGTCCCATGTCGATGGTCGTGGTAGCATATTCCTCAGGGGCAATCTCGTCTTGAAACTTGTCGGCTGTAGGCATTGCAATTTGCATCGTGCGATTTCCGGCTTCATCTCTCTGGACAGTTGAGAATTTCTTGGCCTTCTTCCTTGGTGCAGTCTGCTCTAATCTCGCCAGAAAATCCGTGTCATTGTCCTCCTCAGGGACCTCTACTGGCGCTTTTCTTTTCAATCTTTCCCTTAGCCATTCTGGAACTGTTGGCTGTTCAATTTCGTCCTGTTGATCTTGGACTTCTTGTTCTTCTTGAATTTCTGGCATACTTTGAATTTCTTGGACCAATTGCATACCCTGGATCTCCTGGACAGATGGGTCCTCTTGAATGCCTTTGAGGGCGGAAGTCATTCCTTCCTCGAATTCTCCGTCCATGATGTCTGTATCATTATCCGATTCCAGGATTTCTGTGCTTGCTGGAGAAGGTTGATCATCATCTTCTACTTGGATTGGCTCTATATTTTCAACTGGAGAAGGGATCCTGGTATTTTCCAAAGATTCTCTATCCATGGCAAGCATTTCTTCTATGTTCCAGGAAGTAGCCGACTGAAGAGGTTTAGACTTGTGCTTCTTTCGAGAAGGGCCTTCATCTATCTCTTTACCCTTGTCTTGCCTTGCAGATTTATTAGCTTCTTTCCTCTTCTTTGAGTTGGCGACATCTATCGGTCCATCTCCACGAGATGCACCGGCATTTGAAGAACATGACTCAGTGTCTCCCATCAACTCGTAGGTAAATTGCACATTCCTCTGTTTTAGGACTTCCACCTGCCGATCTATCCACCACTGAGAGTACTTGAAAACAGGGCACATCAAAGTGGCTAGATCACCCATCTCAGGCTCAAACCATTTTATAGGTGGAAGTGGCTCATTCTCCTTGAAGCCTGGCTGCACGTATATTCCATCATCTTGCAGTTGGTCGGGTATTTTGAAAAGCTTTGTTGCCCTTATCATGCTTAATGGCAATCTTGACCATAACCTTCTTCTTACATCATATTCATCAGCTGCGTTGGCCCAAAAGTCCTCTAGGTCAACCCGATGCTTGTACCTTTCTCCGTCCACTGTTTTGATGTGATGAAGCGGATCAAAGTTGTTCCTGGATTTGTATGATATGAATGGATACTGCTGAATCTCCAGTCGAGCAACCTCCGCTGCTTGTGCTGTCGGGCATGACTCCTCCATGTTGCCAATGAAAAAGGGGAAGGTAACAGCAGCTTTCTGCTTAGGCCTTTGGATATTCTGATACGTTTCTAATTGCCTCAGCACTTCCAACAATACCATCTTGTTGGTCGGATAGACAGGCAGCGTATAAGGATTTCCGGAAAATCCTTGGATTCTAATGTAGGTGAACTTAGGGTATTGAATAAACCAGAATCCATACCGACTTATCAGGCTCTTGGCTTCATGCGAGAGTCTCTGGTGCGTTCCGCCTTGAAGAAGCCGGGTGATATACATCAAGAATGCATCGTGAGCTCTCCGGAAATGGGACTTCTCTTTCAGCTGCAGCTGTGGATAGCAGTCGTAGACTTTGAATTTCCCCTCGCCGTTGCCAACCACGCCTTTGCATGTCAAGCCAGGATACTTATAATATCTTGCGAGTGAATATACAATGTATGAGCTCATGTGAAAAATTTTGGTCTGCTCAAAGTTGACCAACTGTTCGTGCAAGCTGTCACTAATCATCTTGGACCAATTGAACATCTTGACTCCAGTGATTATCTCATCAATAAAATAGTACATCCAATCTTCGAAAGGAGCACTGTGGGCACTGCCTACTATTCTGTTTAGCAGCAAAACAATATCACCATATTCCTCTTTGAAGTGGGTTCTGATCAATTTTTTCGGCATCTTGCTTGCAGTAGGCTTAGGTTTGAGTAACCAATTCTTGTTTATGTTGGATGCACAGAGATCTCGCTGACTCTGATAAAGCTTGAGTGCATCTTGCTTGGTGTGATAGGATGTTCGATTGTACACTGGAATACCAAAAGTCTCCTGGATTGCTGGCTCGGACAAGTAAGCAAGGACCCTTCCGTCAGGAGCTTCTATCTGTCTGTCTTGTGCGTTGTAGTGTAGTGCGCATTCCACCATCAGTTCAGGACATTCTTTTGCTGGTGGAAATCCAGCTGCATGGACGATTCCATTGCGCATCATCCTCATGGCGATTGGTGTAGGCAGACGTCCGTCAGTCCCGTACATTCTCTTCCGGAAGTCTTCAAGATCTACGTGGCCAAGATCGGTGTCAATGACGTGCTCCCACTTGGACTTGATTTTTTATTGTGTTTGCACACCTTTGCTTGCAAACTTCATCTTGACTGCCTTGAAAATAGATCTGCAAGAAAAAAGTAGAATAAATCAGAATTCGACATTTAAATCAGTTTAAAAGAACATTCCAGCTGATAATCAGATTAGACTTCGTGAAAAGCAACAAGCTGGAAAGAAAATAAATGGTGAAGCATCATGCTAAAATGAAATGGACAAAACAAATCTGCCTTGTGACTTCTTGGAGACGTGATCACGATCACAATGCAAGCTGATAACAGAATATTTCCTTCACTTTGCTGCAAATTTCCTCAACCTTTTGCTTTAAACAATTCTCTTCTCACAACTTTTCTTCTCAAAATCGAGTGATTGCACAAATGAGAAGTGAAATCACTTATAGAGGTGAGAAGATCGATCATTTTAGTAAATCCGCAATGTTTCCTTTGAATCAAGTTCGAACTCATCTTTCACTTTGCTTCAGGATGGCAAGTTCTATTCTTAATAATCTCGTCCGGGAAAGTTTCTAATTTCATTTCCAGTTTAACAAAGCTCTTTATCTTTCTTTCCAATTTCGAAATTTTCAAGACTTATCTTTTTGGTTGTTGGAAAATAAATGATTAAAATAATTAAAATAATTATTTTATGTGTCCATTCCAACCCATTCGTTTTATGGCAAATAATTTTTGTCCTCGGCCATTTGATTTTTTCGAATTTTCTCTGCCAATGCCTTAGATGAATTTCCATTTTTTCATTTTTCTTGCCAAAATCTCTAGCGTCCAATTTCATTTGGCCATGAATTCTTTTTTGTCCAACATTTCTCTAGCCATGTCCAACATTTTTCTAACCACGTCCAATTTTACTTGTCCAAATTCTCTTGATTTTCCACAATTTATCCTGCTATGTCCGATTTTATTTGGCCATTTGCTTGATTTTTCCACAATTTTTTTAGCCATGGCGAAGATTTTCCTTAGTCACTTTGATACTTGGACATATTTTCTAAGTGCCATGCATATTTTAATTTTCCAAAGGTCTAGACTTAGGAAAATTTTTATTTTTTTTATTTTTTTTTCCTAAACATGGTGGACTTTAGCTTTGACATGGCCATTTCTCATTTCACTTGGGGCGGACTTCATATATCTTGTTGCCACTTCTTCAATGTCTATGGCGGACTTGGTCACTTGGTTAGCCATCTTTCATCTGACTTAGACAAATTCTTCTTTCAAAGGGGCGGACTTTAGCATTTCTTTGGCCACTTTAACTTTGTCTTTGTCCATGCCTTAGCCAAATTTCTCTTTTGCCTTGGGCGGACTTTCCACATTTTGTTCCATAAGTCTTGGCTTGGGGCGGACTTCCTCATTTTCTTTGCCATTGGACACTTTTGCTTAGGGCGGACTTTGACCTCTTTCTTGCCATACATAGGGCGGACTTGGCTGTTGGTCTGACCATTTGATGCTTTGACAGGGGCGGACTTTGGCCTTTGGTTAACCATTTGCATAATACTCAAGGCGGACTTCACCATGTTGATTGCCATTCACCATCTTAGCTGGGCGGACTTTGACCTTTGGTTAGCCATTTTCTCTTTCTCCCAAGGCGGACTTTGATCTTTTCTTTGCCATTGGACATTTAACCTTGGGCGGACTTCATGCTTTCCCTTGCCAATCACCTCATGGACAGGGCGGAGTTCCTTCATTTGTTTGCCACTTGACATTTATCTCAAGGGCGGACTTCAGCTTATGCCTGGCCATGGCCTCATTTTCTTAGACATTTTCTTCTTTTTTATGGGCGGACTTGCTCCATTTGCTTGCCATTAGACCTTTATCTCAAAGCGGACTTCCTTATTCTCATTGCCATTGGATGGCGGACTTCATCAATTGGCCAACCATTGTCTTCATGTTGCTGAGCGGAGTTTCCTAGTTGGCTTGCCATTTACCTTTTAGTCTTGGGCGGACTTCACAGAATTTTTGGCCATTGCCAATTCTTTCTTGCCACTGGCTGAAGATTTTCACCATTGATGTGCCATGAATGTTTCAGATTTCTCAGATTTTCCAGACTTCTCATGAATTTTCCGGATGAATTTCTCAGATTTTTACATGTGCTTCAGACTTTTATCCATTTCTTGATGATTTCATGACTGGTTCTTTCATCTAACTCACCATTTTCTGTGCTTTTTACCAGATTTCTCTGTGATTTTCCAGAATTTCTCACCATTTTTGAACAAATTTTCCAGATTTTTTGAACTTTTTATGTGATTTTCCAGAATTTTGCCAAAATTTCAAAAAAACTTCGAATCGATTTTCTGAGAGTTTCGTTGCTCTTTTCGAACTTCTGAGTGGATTTTCGAAACTCGTGACCCTTCTAAAAATAGAAACCTTCTAAAAATAGAAATTTTCCAAAAATAGCAACTTTCCAAAAATAGACCCTAAAAAATAGGGATCCCAAAATTGCCCAAAAGTGCCAAAAAAGTAGGTCCTAAAAAATAGGGGCGGGGTGAGAAACCGTAAAAACTTGGAGATGTCAGTTTGGCCAGAAGCGGCAGTCCGATCTTAGATCTCGAGGGCCTTCTAAGCACAATGGTGGCGTTTATTGATGATCGGGCTAGAGTTAGTCGTGACTCTTGCTTACCCTATTGCAGAAACAAAATGCAATATGCTCTAACAAAGGAGGCGCCTAAGATGGAACACATAAAACAGATCTGAAAGCCACAAATTAAATATGCACGGAACCCAATGCAAGAATATGGTACGGCTTCAAAAAGAAGGGCGATCTGCTCTATTAAATTAATGCCTTCTCTAAAAAATCTGCAAATTAGAGGATGAGGGCGCCTAGACCTAGCAATGAAAAGGAGCTAATACCCAGAATGATTTTTTTGTTGATTTTTGACTTATGAAATAAAACATGAATCTGCTGTGGCAACCAGTAAATATTCAGAGGAAGCCACTAATATGCAAGAATCTGATCTAAACAGCCACAAGCTGATTACAATGCACACAAGTAAATGCAAACTCACAAATGAGACTATTTCACCACTAGTTGCTGTATTGCAAGCAAGAAGCAATGCCCGAGCTAGGAGGCCTTCATTCCTCGAAGTAGTTCCAGAGCCAAACTAGCAGCATAACGATATTGTAGACCAAAGATGTGAAATGAGGCTCAAAGTCTTCCTTTTATAATTTCCTGTTGACTTCTCGAAACCCTAAAATCCACTTCAAGGTCAAAACCCTAATCCTTTTTCAAAGATGGCGTCCTTTTCCTTCAAAGCTCAATATTGACATTTTAAATAAATTCCATATTTTGATAAATGCACCCACTTTAAGCTTGCTTTGACTTTGGTAAATAATAAAATAATCTTTAATGAAGGCGCCACCCTCAAAAGACCACTTTTCAAAACAACATGAAGTCAATAGACTAGGCCAAGGGGTCAACGTTAAAATATAATATTAAAAAGTGACTTTTTAATTAAATGACTCAACTTATTTCTCTAAATGTGCCTTGAAGCCATTAATGAGCAAGTCAACTGACCAAACTGAAGTAGGAAGTCAACCATGCTGAACCCAACTGAAAAACTGCCAAAAATAGAATTTACTAAAAATAGTAAATTCCAGAAAATGCTCAGAATGCCGAAATGAACATACCACTGCGAAGCTCTCTGAAGACCCAGAAAGAATCCGCCATTGAATCCACCAACTCAGAGCAAAGACATCCTTAAAAATAGGAAACCCTAATTTTACCTTCCGACTAGCCTTCGGGTTACCAGAAAAAGGCCAACGGTCACTAGAAGGATCAATTTTGAGAAGGGGACATTACATTGAATACAGCCAAGGCAGAGTATATTGCAGCTTGTATGGCAGCTCGGGGAGCAGTGTGGCTTCGTAAGCTCCTTGCAAGATTGTTTGGACAATCAATGGAGCCTACTATCATTCATTGTGATAATTAGAGTTGCGTGAAGCCTTCTGTCAATCTCATGTTTCATGACAGAACCAAGCATGTTGAGATCAAGTACCACTATATTAGAGATATGGTACTACGGAAGGCTATACAGTTGAGGTATAGACGGTAGTCATTCTCACCAAGCCTCTCTCCAGGATAAAAGTTTGTGTACTTTCGAGATAAGCTTGGTATGATGGAGAATCCAGCCTTGACTAAGAAAGAGTCTCAGTATCAATGAGTCTTGTTTAATGAGTTCTTCTTTGTGAGATAAGTTCGAGGTGAAATCCCTTGTTAATGCATTTTCCTCTGAGACAGAGGAATTTGAGGTGCAAGCCCTTTTTAATGCATTTTCCTCTAAGACGGAGGAATTTGAGGTGAAAGCCCTTGTTTCCACCCTCTAAGCTGAGTAATGGTGGATGTCATGTGTGTGACTCCATGACATATTTTGTACTTGTGTTTCACCCTCTGAGAGAGTCATGGTGAAAGTCACGTTGAGGTGACAACATCACACAAGTGATGAACACTTGTACTTACCATAGTATGGTTGTAGCCATTATGGTTGATATCGTGTTGAGGCGATATCTGATATCACTATGAGGTGATATTCTTCTTTTCACAGTTGGTTGTAGCCATTGTGGTAGACATCACGATGAGGTGATTTGTCTTGTGCAGCTAGAAGTAATCCTCCCTAGCTGAGAGGGAGTGTTGATGATTATTGTAGCTTCGGTTGTCTCTTCCAGCGGATCTATCCTTTACTTGATAAATTAAATAATAGCACATGAGGCTATTTAATTTATAAACTCCTAATGGCACGATTTTATAGAGAGATTCAAATTGAATGAGGCTGACCTCAATTCTCTTACGCGGAATTATTTATGAAAGGACTTCATTTTATTGGTGGCCGACCCCTTAACAATAATTTGTGATATTACTTTTGAAGGCCGACTTGCTACTTGAAGAGACACGTCTCTTCTACATACATGTATATATACTTGTAGAGTTTCATTTGTTGATGATCCAATTCAGTTCATTCACATTCACTCCATTGTATTCAAGTGCGAAGACATTCAAGGTGCGAATTGTCTCTAAGTCAGATCGGCATTTGTGTAGAAGGCAGAAGTCTTCATTAGCAGTTTACATCACATAGATGCTGTGATTATATCAGTTTGTGGTGCCTTATCCTTGGCGTTCATTGTAAAGGATTCATCCTTGAGATTTAATATATATAAGAGATATATTGTTGCTGGTTTTTTCTCCCTTAGGAGGAGGGTTTTCCCAGGGTATCTGCTGTGTTATTGTGTCTGATTTGGAATTAATTTTCTGTGCATCTAATCTGATCATTAAATTAATAAAATAGAGGTATCAAGACCTAGCAACAAAGAAGTAAGAAAAGAGGACTGGGAGGCAGAAAAAGAAATATAGATCTCACAAGACATGCTATAGGATGAAGAAATAACTCAAGGAGAGGAGAAATAGAAACACCACAAGGTAGTGGGTCAAACAAACAAGAGAAGAAAAATTTGTGGTATAATCAAGTACAAAAATCCCCTATAGATCAGCCCCTATTACTGTTAGAATCTCCCAAGTTTTGGACCCTATGGCCAACATTAAGGAGTTTATTGCCCAATAGAAGCAACTAAAACCTATGGTAACCCTACCACCAACACTATTTAAATCTACACCACTAGGACCACACACAGATTTAAAGAATATGTCTCCTATCTAATAATTTCAAATAAAAGATATCATGCATAGCACTGCCA
Source organism: Sequoia sempervirens (assembly GCA_007258455.2). NCBI lineage: Eukaryota > Viridiplantae > Streptophyta > Pinopsida > Cupressales > Cupressaceae > Sequoia > Sequoia sempervirens. Next base: position 118,378 of record VDFB02255743.1, read on the forward strand.
AGCAAAGACTTTTAACTCAATATATGAATATCAATGAATCTTTATTGAAAACAATGGCAGCAGTTCAAGCACAACTACCGCACATAGCTATAGATACCTCTTTGCCTTTGGATCAATAACTAAGATCAATTATCGATGGAGTAATTGCAGAAATTCAGAATTGGGAAAAACTGAAGCAGGAATTTCCAGCAAAATAGGAGAAAAGGCAGCTAGATAAGAGTGAAATGTGCCACAACACAAGCAACTCTAAATTTCAAAATTAATATCATGGAAGGGACCTGTGGTAATGTAAATACACTATATCAATATTGCTTGGGTTGGCCTGCATCCACTAAAAGCCTTGAAATTTCAACTAGGCAACTTGGAAAGTTAGATTATGCATGCTTCAACATCATACAATGCAATGCAATGCAAGATCTGCATGGAAGCACTAGGGTACAAATTGCGAGTCTCCATACTCAATCCCACCAAGTACAGGAACAAATAGTAAGCCTACTAGCCCAAATGAAACAATTAAGAAATGTTGTTAGCGTGCAGTTGGCACAATTAACAAGCATCCTCATAGATGCACAATAAATGGCAAGTTCTATCCAAGTTCCAGATTCTACCACAAAGGGAGAAGCACTACTCATTAAAATGAATGGGCATATCCACCTACTACAACAGGCATCTGTACAATGGAATAGTACATACACTCTCAGTTGCAGGGGATTTGTAAGAACATTTTACCATAAACAGGAGATTTTTGGGATTTTGACAGTGCAGTACAAATTTTGGTATATTTTGAAAACATCAACTATTTTTTGTGCACTAATGAATAAAGCCAACATGCCTTGAGGACAAGGCATGGGTTTAGTCAAGAGATGGTATTGGCAGGACAAGGCAGGGCCACTCCTATCAGGTTGAAAATCCAAAAGGACACCAAAGGTTGGCAACATACAGACGCATTCCCAAGTAGGACAAAGCAAGGTAAAGTTACCACAAGACAAAGACATGATAGCGCGGCACCTATAGAAGGGCATACCAACGAAGGAGCATAAAGGAAACATCCCTATACTTAGCTATGGGCATATATGTACTGCATGTAAGCTATAGAAGATATAAGTGAAGAAAGAAAAACTTAACATAGAAAAGAGAGATAAGATATGTAAGAGAGGTATAAAAATTGTAAAGAGAATGTATGAGTGATATATAGAGAAAAGAGAGAAGAATCTGAGAAGATATTGTATGAGAGATGAATATGTATTATGTACTAAAGGACTGATGATTATGTACCACATGTTGATATAAAGGAGATATGATGGTTTATGGGATCTAAAATGTGTGTATTATGTATGAATATCTGATTTATTATTATTATAGATATGCCATAATCCACCACATGCATTTTAAATCCTCTTTTTTATCCATCACACTAGGGTATATATACAACACTAACAAAGAATACGACTCAAAACCATGGTTTGCACTCCCTATAGTCAACAAACAACACAAGTGTGTGGTCATGGGATTTATTTTTAGTCAAAAAGCACAAAACATTTTGCCTTGCATTGAAGCATGTGTCAACCTTTTGCTCTAGGTGAAGCCAGAAAGACACATTTATTTTTATTCAACATGATCATGAAACACCCTAGAAAACATTGTACATATTGAAAATAACAAGTACATGGTTTGCAAATTATGTTAGCTTTTATTTACAATGAGCCTCCACTTATAATTTGAAGAGTGGTCCTACTACACACATGTTCCATTTTGTGTTGCACTAAAAGGTGCAAATTAAAACCCTGATAGCATTATTACATCATTAACATAGACAATAAATGCCTATGTATAAAGTTTAGTCTAACATTATAATACTTCCAATGACATATCTTCTTGGCTATAAAAGGAATTATTAGAATAAAATTATAGCAATGTGTTGGCGTTTCAATTTGCACCTCTAGAGTGTGGATTGTAAACGGAAAGCTATGCACAGTTAGACTGCTCTTCAAATTAGGAGGGGAAGCTCCCTCTTTTGTTGATTATGCATAAATAGAAATACTAAACTAATATCCCATCTTTTTATCTCAGCTGAGAGTACAAGGTTATAAAACTCTTTGCGTTGCAGCTAAGGTTTTCTCCGGTTTCATAACTTCAACTACAACTAGGCCTAAACTAATGATGCTTGTATCTTCTCGAGTAAATTTAGAGCAAGAGAATTTAGAAGTAAACGGGGAAAGATTTTGGTTAACACAAAGCTTGAACAAACTTATTTCCAGAATGCACACGAAGACTCGTTATACTTTCAGATGAAAGCTGAAATAAAGATCATAAAAGCAAAACATGAAACGATAAACTCGCTTTAAAAATTCCAAAAACGACTCATTGTACTTTTGAGGTGTAGACTGAAATAAAGATTATAAAAACAACACATGAAACGATAAACTTGCTTTCAAAATTCCCTCAAAGACTCATTGTACTTTTGAGGTGTAGACTGATAAAGATTATAAAAACAATATTACTGAAAGATCTTGGGACTTTGGATCAAAGCACCATAAGATTTATTTCCTCAAACTCCAACAATAATTACACGTTTGGGACAGCAGATTGTATCAAGAGGACATACAATATACGATCAACCAAATTACACTGAACAAAGTGAATAGATATTGACTAGCAAAGCTTGAAGGCACTAAGGCTCGGCAATTTTGTTATAGTATTAACGGTTAAGAAATAATGAGCAAGGTTGCTCTTATTTATAGACAAACACAAGAGTAGGGAACCCTAAAATCTCCTTGTATTAACAACCAATCTTGCCAATCAACAATATTTATTCCTATGTCTAAATAAAGATAACTAATAGTTAACTGGAATGACTAACATTAGTTAACTGATCTAAAACTAAAGAAAGACTCCAATTGTACAATAAATATCTCCAAGGATAGACATGCATGAAAAGAGGACAGTTAGTTAACTTGGAAAAGGTGTCAACTGCTGTTTTAAATTCTATCCTTGGAGAATGTCACACGCCTCAACTGGCAGTTCATTGATTGGTAACTTTGGTGGCTCTGTAACTGGAGTGATGACCTCTGTTTCTTCTGCAACTTTATGCTTCTGACGCTTTTCTTGATTTTTCTCGATGGAAGAGTATTGCATGATGAAACCGTGAAGTTTGACTGTGAACACGGATATGTTCAGACAAGTTATGCACAAAAGCTAAAAATAGCTTCGCTAAAAGGCAAAAAAAAGGCAGATTTTTGGATAAAAATTTGAGATATGGGTTTTATAGAGAATGTCATGTTAAATATACCCAAATTGTTTGTTTTCTAAAAAACTGTTTTTTTCACGAACACGCAAGAACCCCTCAGAGGTAGAAGTTGCGAAGCAATTTTTTCCCGAGAAAATGTGAGATATGGGTTTTGTTGGCCCCTGTGTGCTGAATAAACCCGAGATGTCAATTTTTTGAAAAAAATGATTTTTTCAGAAACCCTAAAAAATGGAAGCAACAAGGCGATTTTTTTGGAAAAATTTGGGACGTGGGTTTTGTGGCCAATTTCATCCTAAACAAACCCAGTTGGTCAAATTTCTAAAAAAATTGATTTTTGTTGAATATGCAAGAAACCCTAAGATAGAGGAAGCTGAAGAAGCTATGGAAAAAAATTTCAATCTTGGAGAAGAAAAAAGAAGATAACTTAAATCATCAAAAGTTGAAAACTATGAACTGTTGCCTTTGAAAAATGATGCACTGGAAAAACGCCTTATGAAAAGATGTTCTTTTGTGCAACCTGATCTCGAAAATACGAAGAACGTTGAAAACCCCTTCCGTTTGATCCTTCAAATGCCATAGAGAAGAAAATTATATGTTTGGCGTTTAAAGTCAACCTGCAAGAATAAAGAATTATGGAAGCCCAAATGCTTGTTAAACAGAGTTTGGAGGTGGAAGCATCAGTTAACTCGCGAAAACCCTAATTTTAGGAGTCTTCCTGCGAAAATATCTATTAATTCAAGTTGACTTGGGCACCACCTTGAGATAAGGCGTCCAACCTCAACAGTGTTAGAATATTTTTCAAGATTTTCAAATTTTGCTTGATAACATGCCTCCGTTTGATCTTTGATTCTGGATGTCTAACAGATCCTGTGAACTAGCTGACTGATTCGTTGCAGAGCTGCATCAAATCTAAGCAAGATCTCCTGGAGGCTGTGAATCTTAAAAACTGTATTTTCCCCTTGAAAGCTTGGGCGCCCCTAGCTTGCAAGGGTGCTTTTCTTCACTAGACTTAACCATTTTTTAAGGATTTTCAACTTTTTCAATTTGCCTTTCATGCTTCGTTTCTCCACTCAATCTGAAATTTCCAGTGATTGATGAATCTTTTGCCCAAGCTGAGATATTCATTGGAAAGCCTGAAAAATTCCGGAAAGGATGATTGATTTTGCAAAATTTGAAAACTGTTTTAGAGGGCTCAAAGTTTTGGGCGCCCCTAGCCTACAGGGGCGCATTTCTGTGTAGAAGATATAATTTTCACTTTGTCTGCTTGCTGAAACACCCCTATTTGATCTTCGTTGCTGGATGTTCAACTGCTTCGGTGAACTTGCTAACGAACTCATCATTAAGCCTAACAAAATCTAAGGATGGCTTGCTGGAGGTCATGAAACCTGAAAACTAAGTTTGATGCCTCAAAATTTTGGCCGCCCCTAGCCTGCAAAGGTGCTTTTCTGCTTTGTACTTATCCAATGTTGTGTTTCTTGACTTTCAAACTTTCGATTTTATCTTCATTTGCGAGCATTTGACTGATCCCATGAAGTGGATGCTGGATTCATTGGAAAGATAGCAAAATTCTAGAGAGGATCCCCAAAACTACAACCTTAACAGCTATATTTAACCCCTTGAATTCATGGGCGCCCCTAGCCTATAGAGGCGCTTTTCCTCCACTTTTCCTTGTGACGCTTTTGTTTCCCGTGGTGTCTTCACTCGATTTGCATTTTGCGGTGTTTGATGACAACTTTGGACTAGCTGACAAATTTGTTGGAAAGCCTGCTCAGATCTGGAAATATACTATTTGCAACTGCAAACCTTTAAAGCACTTCTAATTGCCTAAAACCTTGGGTGCCCCTGGCCGGCAGGGGCGCCTTTGTTCTCCAAACTTAACCAATTTTTGATGGTTTTCATCCTCCTCGCGCTTCGCGTTCACCATGTCATCGACTGTGTTGACTGCGATCATCGTCTGCCAACCACACTCGTCGTCCACGTGCAACACAACACCAACCATTCACGTGTTTGTCAACTGCGTCAGTCACCGCTACTGATGTGTTGACTACGTCCACCATTGCACGTATGTGATTTGCGAAGCGTCCAATATTCCAAACTTAGTTTATTTTTTGCAACTTTCAACTTTTTGAAACCCCCTTCGTTCACCATTTTTCGAGCATCTTTTGTCGTGGATTATTTTGTGCAGCGTTTGAGGCTTAGATTCTAACACTTGGTATCTGGCCATTCTCCATTGATGACCTCGAAGGTCCTTAACTTTCTTCTAAAAAAGCGAAATAGATCCACTAGAGCAAAACTGACTTTTTGATAATTTTGACTGGACCAGTGTGATCATGACGAAAGATTAACCAATCAAAATCATTTTGAGCCATTTCTAGAAAGATCCTATTTTTAGGGTTTTTCTAAAAATAGGGGCCTAAAACCCTAATTTCAAAAGTTTCAAAATTTTGCAAATATCCTCGAGTCTTGACAATAAACCCAGAAAAACCCCATGATCTGTTTGTTGTTCAGAGATTTCTAAGAATAGCAAATTGCTATTTTCAGAGACTTTGACCTTTGTTGGCTTTTAACGACAATTTTACAAGATTTTGACCATTTTGATCAAAATGCCTTAATGAAGCAAAAATTTAATTTTGGGTACAACATTAGGCTCTGTCTAGGGACCATGTCAAATACTTAGGGCATAGGAGAACCGAGAATTTCCGGATATTTAAGCACAGACCAGTGTCTTATCAGTTGGGCATTGGAGTCAGTGTTAGTGTTGTAGCGGCAGGAGATATTTTCTCCTAATTATATCTTGCTCAAGGCAGGTCGGCCTTCAACTTTTATAAATAAAATATATTTGTTCTAGGTTGGCCCTAGAGAGAAGGCCGCCTAGTTTGGTATTTATAGAGGATGGAGTCCTCTCATTTTTATCAACAATCAATTCACTCTCCAATTTGCATCTTCAGCAGCAACAGCAGTTCGCCTCATAGCAGCAGACTCAATTCTAAGAATTAGTGTCATCTTTTGTATTTCGCTTCAAGGAGAAGTGTCTCCATTCATTGTATTAGACTCGGCCTTGTGTAGGGCCTGATTTGTATGCAGTTTCTGCACTTATTCTTCTAATATATAAGAGATCATTTTGCTGGGTTTTTCTCACTAGAGTAGGAGGTTTTTCCCAAGGTAAAACATTGTGTTCATTGTTCTCTGAGTTGTGTTTTCTGCTTGTTTACATTTCTGATCTAAAAACTAACAGTCAGGACTATTTCCTAATCACCTATTGGTTGGAACTTCCTAAAAACACCTGAAACAAGACTACCTAATCACCTAAAACACGACAAAACTTTACGAAATGGGGAAATACATTACAACATAACGTAAACATTACGGAAAGGGAAAACACATTACAAAAAACAAAAGAAAATTATTTACAGAAATTTACTCCACCCCCGAAGGGATGAAGTGTTTTTTAGATATTGTTCGTTGTATGGCAGCAGGAAGAGCCTTCCATCGATGTCGCTTCTACCTAAAAGGCTTCACTTCCCTTCTGATCAGTATTGTAGGAGACAATCCCTTCAGAATGAAGATTCTCATGTTTTCATATATCCAGGCAAAGGTGCTCCAACAAAAGTCAGAATATGATGCAAATGGGAAAGTTGATACCCCTAAGGCATTAGTTTTACTGTCGTCCATCATCGAGATGTTGAATGCTTCAAACCAGTCAATCGAGTTCCAAGCTCAGTTTCTCTAATGCCACAAGTGATCCTTTCTGACCTAGAAATATCCTTTGATTGGCACATTGATCAGCTCTACATTGCCTTTAACACATAGGAGTTTGATTCCCATGTCTTCAGCATCTTTGAGGCCTAACAAAAGCACCTCTTTCTTAGCTTCAGTGAATTCCAATTGCCTGCAATATGCAAATGGGTACAACTGTCCTTTAGGGGAGATGATCATTTCCCCTACTCCTGAACCCATAGTCGAACAACCCCCATCGAACTGCATTGTCCATGACTTTGTATCCTTCGTCAATCTCCTTGCAGGACAAGCATTCATCACTTGTAGAGGCATGACATTGTTTGAAGCTCTTGAATCTATGTTGCAATTGCTCAATTTGAATCCTCCTATATACAGAGATATATAGAAGGGTTTAAGCTTTTCTCCCGTTGGAACAGATGACTCAAGCAATGTAGGCTAAATTGAAGCCTCTTTCTTTACATATTGTATTATTCTGTCCAGCCTCTCAGGGTGATCACAAAGATACTCCATTTGTGAAATCTTAACCTTGGTCTTCATCATGGAGTTTACAATATCAAAATTTGCTAAAGACGGGTCTTGAGCAACCGCTTTAGCATTCTCTTGTGAATTTTTAACAGTGGAAGTTGCAACCACTTCCTTAATTTGTTCTTTATCTCTCTGCCTCTCTTCTTCCTTTTGTGCTTTCAAGTGCAAAGCACGTGTAAACACAGGCATTGAATGTCTTTCGTGATTTACTGCAAGAGAGTAGTGACGGAGGTCTTCTTTTTCTTTAATAACGGGTTCAAAGTATCCCGCAGCAGAGTCGCCATCGAAGTTGTCTGTTTACGGGAAGACAACATTCAAACTTGGTTTAGTGACAAAACCTAAACTGGGTGCAACATTAGTGTATCCCATGATTTGATTCATTCTTAAGTTCTCAGGACATGTAGAACCGATAGGTGCATCAATCTCATGGAAAGAACAAAATATTGCATTGTGTGCAACTTCAACTGTTTGTCTTGGAGGTGCTAGCAACCGCGGCCTATAATTATTGAAAGGCTGAAAATTATTTCCTTTCGGCTGGTACAGTTGCTGAGGTTGGTATTGTGGTGGTGGTAGTGCAAGCATTTCATTGACTACCTTTTGTAGCAATGGATCTGCAAAACTTTGAACTAGAGGTCTGATTGAGTCCATCATCTTGCCAGAGGTGATCATATTATCCTCCTGGCGTGTTTTTGCGCATCCATTAATTATGTTTCTTTTGTCGTCTTGAGGAAGAAGGCTACCTCTAATGGAAGAGCATTTATGAAACAACTCATCAAAATCTCTGGTGATGGATTAAGTGTAGAAAAAAGTCGTGTAACAAGACGTTTAAATCTTGCTACAAATTCCCTCATGTGCTCGTTGTGCTCCATTTTTTAAGCTACAAGTTGGGCAAACAACAAATGACTGTCTTGGGCTTGAATCTCGCCAAAAATTTCTTGCTCATAGTTGCCCAACTTGTAAAAATGCCTGGCTCCAAGTGATTGAACCAGTCAACAGCATTCCCAACAAGAGTCTCCACAAAGAGACGAACTACGACGTCTTCATGTGCCACATGTAAGACGGCACAAGCCGTTGTAAATGCAGAAAAATGTTCATCCGGGTGTTGACTTGCATCACCGTGAAATCAAGGAAAGTGCTTCCTTGACCCTTAGGTAACTCATGATTTACCTGAAAAGCCAAAGGTCCAATGTTATTACCCCAAGGTAATGAAGGTGGGCGTCTTTGATTTCTATCATTGTTACCAGCCTTATTGTTGTTATCATCCATTGCTTCTATATGGATCATGCAATAGGATGCCAGATGGTCATTTCCGTGTCATAGAGCATTAGCTTTCTTGAAGTTTTATGCCTCATGCCCCATGGTGAGCGCC
>VDFB02255744.1:0-10868 GCA_007258455.2 Sequoia sempervirens
GTTCTTGGTATCATTATTCATTTTATTAATTCCTTTACAATGTTAAGTTACTGGCCCCTTGGCCTTGATGTCAATCCTAGCCCACTAAAGTTTAAAACAACTTTAAAACACATGTTTATTGTTTATATCATAAATTACTCAACCATTCGATGAACATTTGATGTATGGTTGTAGTTGCATTTCAGAATCAAATGCATAGAGCGTTAAGCTTGCAAACTTAAACCTTTGGAATCACCCTATAACCGTTAGATTTACAAAGATCAATGGTTTAGAATTTGTTGTCAATGCAGGACAACCATGTACTAATTGTGTAGTCTAGAAGCAACACGTTGATGTTTCAATGTTTCATTCACTTTAATTTGTCATTGATCTCCCCCAATTCCCGGTATCATTATTCATTTTATTAAGTCCTTTGCAATGTTAAATTATCGACCCCTTTAAAACACATGTTTATTGTTTATATCATAAATTACTCAAGTTTCAACCATTTGATTAACATTTGATGTATGGTTGTAGTTTCATTTTGGAATGAAATGCATAGAGTGCTAGGCTTGCGAACTTAAACCTCCAGAATCACCCTATAACCGTTAGATTTACAAAGATCAACAATTTAGAATTTGTTGTCAATGCAGGACTAAATGGCTTGTTTTAAATGTTGTCAACCATGTACTGATTGTGCATTTCTAAATGCTATCAACCATGTACTAATTATGTAGTCTGAAAGCAACACATTGACGTTTCATTCACTTCAATGTACAAAAAAAAGGCACTTTCTACTGCTAAGTGATTTTATTTTTAAGTGAGAGGGTCAGCACACAGGGAGATTTCAGTCTTCAGATTGCTCATTGCAATGCACCACCTATTCTGGGTTCCACAGTTCCACTTCTAACAAATCCATTACAGTTTCCACAACTATCAACATTAATCTTTTCAAGAGTCAAAATCCAGGTAAGTGAAAGAATTCCTGTGGCTACCTTTCATCATTTGATGTTTCTTAAAATATTATTTTGTCAAACTTTGAAGTTTGAGTTTAGGGTTGAGAGACTTAAGAATTAAGAAAATTTAAGAAGGACTAATAGGGAATTCACAATTTCACATTGTATAAGCATGTCTACCACTAGTACCACTAGAGCAATGTTGGATAAAAAAATACATTATGCAAAATTGCTCAAAACCCCAGGTTTCACTGATGAATACCATGATATTTATGATCCTGAAATCTATGGTAGGCGTACCTTAGAACTCAGATTTTCATCTTAGAATAAGGCTACAAAGCAAATGCAAGTTAATAGTATCAGTGCACCATGGGTAACTGGATTAGGGCGTATGATGTTACATGAGGTTTTCCCTTGCCCAAAATTTATCATGGTCTATGCCCAAAATTATGATGATAACAAAAGATCAATTGTTAATAAAGATAGCAAAGAAGAATTGTTATCCATTAATGTAGAAGAACTTGGAAAAGTGATGGGGTTTACAACCGAAGAATTTGTAATCATCCACATTGACCTAGAAAAGCTTGCTAGTGATTATGAAGCAGTGGAAGAAAGGGACTAAAATGATTTCATAAATAAAATAGTTTAGGATACTAAATAAGTTAGAAACAAATTGAAAGGTGATCATAAACCTCCTTATGATTTTGATATTTTTAGACCATGGGTTCAGGACACTATTTCCATGCTAGCATTTTTCCTCAGACTAGATAGTAATTTGGGAGTGGGTGCAAGCCTCGTTGAAATGGTATATAATATCCATTATAGACCACATGTCAAATATAACTATATTTAACACATTGTAGAATCCATGCATAAACATTTTTTAATGATTAAAGGAGGTCCCACCAAGACATTTAGGTTTACAACTTACTTGTGCTATTTTTTTCTACTCAAATTTAGAGGAATGTTTCAGACCGACAAGCTTCAGATTTATCCCTATAGTAATGCTCAAGAAAATCAAATAGCTCCAGTAAATGATTGGACCACTAAGATTAGGATGCATGATTCTTGAAGGAACTACAGTCATTTTGTAGACTACTTTTTGGCTTCATTGCATCAAGCAATTACAAATACTCCAATGCCTAGTTTGCCTATGTCATGTAGAAATTGCATTCAATTAGGAAAAGAAATAAAATTAGCTGATTGGTACTTAATGAAAGAATATACTATGCTAAGATTTTATGGATCGGGAGTAGAGGCATACAAACTTCCAATACATGTGACAGAAAGGGTTTTTGCATTGGAATATGTAAGGGAGATGAAGAGTACTGATGAACTACACTTTGTTAATCAGGGGAAGAAGACCTTATTTCCTTATTTACCTTTTTCATGTGGAGGGTTCACATTCGAGAGAAAAGCATTTAAGGTGGCACATGATCTTTTGAATTTTTTTAATTTTGATGTTGTCTATCACTAGTAGTATGATCCATGTGACACCATTAAAGAAATGATTGTGGGCAATAAGAATGTTGAAGTAGAATTCAACATCAAAGTAAACCCTTGCTTGAAAACTTGAGAAACAAGGATTCTTGGGATGAGGTCAAAATAGCAATGGTGAAAAATGCTGCTAAGAAAGGTATTTCTTTTGAACAATTGTTAGTAGAAATTATGACATTGCATCAAAAGACAATCAAAAGGTACAACAATTTTTATGAAAAGAGTGATAAACCATATAGTAGAGTAAAAATACTAGATTCTCTAGATAAGAAAGTTACAGATAAAAAATTACTACCTTTTGGTCTATGAGGAAGGAGCTAGGTGATCCAAGAGCTCTTGTAGAGTATGGAGATAATGAAGAAGATCGTGAGTTTAGCAAATTGTGGAATATAGAGCATACCGATGAACATGAAGATAAAAAAACTAATGATGAATGTAATGATGATAGGGAAGAACAAAGCCATGCCAATTTCAAAATTGGTTTAAGTGAGGCCACAAAAGAAGCATATAATTTAGGAGCAGCCATAGCGGAAAAAATATGGGTTATAAAGGTGGTCCTTTGGGGTCCCAAAGACAAGGCCCTTGGATGATAACAAATGTAGAGCATAGAAAACCAATTGCTAAATATGGCCTTGGGCTTGTAGGTGAAAAAGTAGACCAAGGGCATAGAAGTCAATTTGTTAGAGCTTCAAATCCTCATCCTCATGGTTAGATACAATCACAACTAGGACATTCCCATGGTGGAGAGCTTAATGCAATTGGCATTGCCACTGGTGGCGATGGTATGGATAGTAGTATTAGTAGTGGTCAACATGTGCTACAACAACCAATTACACACAAGAGGACAACAATACAAGATACCACACAAACACTAGGTGATCAAGGCATACAAAAGAGGCAAAGGATTTTGACAGGTCCAAGTCACACTACCACTGGATCCTTGATAAAGCATTGCTTGTCTAGTAATCCATCTATAATTCTAGGGCCATAGAATAGGGTTGTTCCCTCGGTCTTCTTGTTAGTTGAGGGTTTTAATTAATCAATAATGTCTTGGGAGATAGTCTTGGACATGGTTTTAGAACCGGGAACTTGTGCTTTGGGCACCATTGGTAACAAAGTGGGTTCAAACTAATCTAGTGTTTTGACATAGAGAGGTTCAAAATGTAGCTTTTCTACTCAAAACCAAGGGCATGGCTTGAATCTATAATTTCAATCAGTTTGATAGAAATTATCAACTTATACGCAATTTCAAACCATTATAAAGCAACTAAAAAGTACGCAGACCAATTCAATTGAAAGACAGTGAATATTTACCCTAATTCAAGATAGTTTTGATAAAGCACAGAGAATGGCATTTGTTTTACTTACGACTTTTTCGCTTGTAGGAAACTCTAGTTTTGACTACGTTGAACTCTAGAATTCTCTTATTGATCTCTTGGATGCTTCAAACTCATTTACAATCTTCAATTATGCAAAAAACCAATCTTTTATGTGCATTTACATCGAGATTGGGCAACTCTAGATTTCTTTTCTACCATTACTACTCACTCACGTGAAGCAGAATGACTCTCATGTTCACATCTTCAATTTTGAATATCAGTCATCGATCTCCTTGTGAGATGGCACTTTGGACGACTTAGATTGAGTCAACAAGGTTTGAATTTCCATTGCCATCATTCACCTGTCCTTCGGCCAATGAAATTTTGCCGATTGGAATGCTGACTCATTCATTCTGTGGGCTCCACCTTCTTTTCCAATCGATGAAAGAAATCCACATGTTGTTCACCCGCTAACCCCGTTGCTTTTCATAAAACATTATTTTATTCCCACAGGGTGAGTGGGGAATGGTTGAGATTAAATCTCAGCATTGCATGTTGATCGTTGATTTAAAACCTTAAGGCGTTGAGTATGTGAGTGGAGATTGAGCCCCACACCTATAGCATAACACGTCTTCAGCTCGCTGACCCTGCAACATTTCAGAAATTATTATTTTATTCCCGCGAGGTTGGAGAGGAATGGCCAAGATTGAATCCTTTGATCTAACAGTTGGCAAATATGCACATGCATAAAAGTTAGTTTTAAAGAAGGGGACCCGACTAGGTTGATGGGACAAAGACACTTAAGATTAATGACTTAAGACTTAATTCATTCTTGACTTAGGAAATATTTTCATCCGACTTAGGAAGATTAAAGCAATGGTAATGTTGGATGACCAACGAACCTAGACCAAGGGGAACGACTAGGATCAAATCCTTAGATCCAACCGTCGGTAAATCTTAACCATTGATTTGAACACCTTTAGTCATCGGTGCCTTTGAGCAGTGGTAGGACCTGCCAAAAGGGTGTCCAGGTGTCACCTGTCTGCTATCCCACTGACTCCTTAATTTGATTAATTTAATCCTACAGGATGGAGGGGAACTAATAGAAAGCAGTCAATGGGACCCACCAAGCATAACAAAGGATTTTAATAAGCACCTGCACTTATTACATGACTTAAAACAAGCTGCTTGCCTAGGTTTATAACATGAACAATATTGAGCGAATATTAAAACCCAAACTTAGGGAAAGAACAAGAATTAAAGAATTTTATGATCCACATAATACAAGGCAAGATTTATAAGGATTCTAATGGTAGCAACTAAGAACACTAGGCTCAAGGGGCTAGTGAGTAAACAAACACAAAGGCATAAGATTTGACTTAAGAGACCGGGAATGGGTAAAACCCAGTCAACTTCGAATTAGATTATTAGAATGTAGGTAAAAGGAAAAGACACTATAATATCTTTAATTTTGAATATAATATCGACCTATCTTGCTCTGCAGTATTGTATTCACTATCATCTGAATCAAAATAATCATTATTTATAAGTTATGGATGTTGAACTGTTAGCTTCTATTCAAGGAATGGATTAATATTCCTTTCAATTATTTATCAAAGATTGTGTGAATGGAAATGCAATAGGAATTTATAAGTAGTGTGATAAGTGTTCTTCTTTAAAAATGTCAAGCTTTAGCTGCAAATTCTTGTCTCTTCTACATTTCCAACTATAAATTGTACATATGCATTTTGTTGCACTTTCAACATCATTTTCTTTCCCCACTGGTACAATGAATGGGTACTTTGACAACCAACCAGGTTGAAAATTCCTTGTCATTTCCCACTTGTGCCCATTTTTTATTTGCCTTTTATTTTCTTGCTACCAACATCATCCTGATCCAAGTCAATTATCTCACTCTAGCTAACTAGGGTATCCCTTGGAACATCTTCTACGGTATTTCCATCCTCATTTTATGCATTTAACTCAACGAAAATCTCACCTTGACCTATTAGTGGCAGTGAGGTATTGTGAATGCCTTCTTCATTAATATTTGGTGGAAGAGTTGATGATGTAGCTCCATCTTGATATGATGGATCAGAAGCATTTCCAATTCCAAAGTAAGACTGTATGGTACCTCTACATTTTGGGTGTTTTGATGGCCTCCCAGTCCCTTCACCACTTTGAGGAGTCTTACCCTTGTTGCTTGACATATTGATCTCTCACTTCGAATAAAAGCTAGAAAAAAATGTCTTCTTGTTTAAGGATAAAGAATATAGATCCCATTCCCTACTCAATATCATCTTTAAGATTGAAGAAAGAATGGAAAAGAGATAAAGAAATCTTATAACTAATAACACTATGAAGAAATGATCACTCACCTTTAAGTCTACGTTTTCGGCTTTCGCTGACTTCCGAATCGAGAACCTCAGAATTGAACAAAATGTGTAAGAATAAATGTCAGTTTTGATTGTATTTATGATAATTAGCCTTCTCACTTGAAAAGTTGCAAAAATTCTTACTGAAAATTGATGCAGTTAAGAAGATTTGAAGACAATATCTTATTACTATGTTGCATTCTCAAAAATACCCCTTTATTGAGAATAGTTATAGTTTATCTACACAATAGATTGCATGATGCTGACTCTGCCACAGACCTTTAATTCTTAAATAGCCTTTTAGAACTACATGGGTTAGACCCACAAATTTTCTCTACCAACTCTAGTCTATTTAGCTATCTATCACCTAAAAATCACAACTACAGATTTTGTAAACAAGAACTACTTTATAACAACAAATATACAATATATTGTAAACTATATTTTCTTTTTGCATAACACTACTTTACCTAATATAATTTGCATGCATTATACTTATACTTTTTGATGATATAAAACATGTTCTTCTACTCTTTGCCAAAAAGATTTACGTAAATTTGTATAAAAAATACTAATAACTAAACAAATTTATGTTTAATATAATAAAACTTTATTAAACTCTGTATTTGTCATATTCATATAATCAATACTATATCACAATTGCAAATAAAAAACATAGTTTTTTTTTATATTAGGAAATCTTAATTTTCTTCGAACAAATAAGTTCAATACACCATTGACACATAAAAAAATGATTTCAACATATCACACTACTCATTTATTTGATTCAACACGTTATTTTATATATCATACATAAGTGTTCAAAACCATCAATGCTTTGTGTCCAACTTTTTGTAATACAAATTCTAAACTGTTGCTAAAATAAATATTAAACTATACAAAGTTCCGTAACACAATTTTTTTCATAATAAATAAACAAGCATATAGTAATTATGACAATACGATTACTATTCACATTTTTTCAACTTGCAATAGTTAACAACTACTCTAATACAAACCAATAAATAAATATATTCTATTGTAATAAATAACACAGATGTGCCATATTAATTCTTCATATACTATATTTAATATAAAACTAAATAAATATACAACAAATATTAATTATTAATACTTATTAATACCATGTTAGGTTCCTTGTGATTGCTACTTTTGCTTAACAAACCCAACACAGATATAAGCATAAATAAACAAGTGACGCAAGCGTCGAGTTCTTGCCGAGAGGTAAAAAGCATCTAGCTATGAGTTAGAAAAAGTAATTAGATAGGAGATAGGAATATAAATGTATTAAATTTAGCTAGGAAAGTTTGAAATAATTTGCAATGGTGCATTAATGCGTGAAATGTGTAGGGTGCATGGGTAACGTGGTCCATAGAGACATGTGAGCAGTTGACATGTGTGGATGGATGCATGCGATATTGTTTTTATGTGTGTATGTATACATTTGGAACAAGAAATATCCTTTATGTTCTTATTTAGGAAGCAAAAATGTATTATTATTTTGTTTAAATTATTAAATGCAAAAAACCTGAAACATTTGTAACAATGGTTGAGCCATCTATGTATAAATGTATGCATGAATACATGTATCCGCATGCACATAATGCATAGAATAGTGAAAAGCATCCTCTGCATTTGAACGAGTCTGAAAGCACGAGGAGACTCAAGTTGCATTTTTAGTATTAAATGAAAGAAAACAGGACAAATAAACTACTTATGAGCAATGCACAATTTTTAAATTTTTTTTTTAATAAACGTTATGTATCCATTATTTCAATTTCAACATTAACATCCATCATTTCAATTTGAACAAAGTTTTGATGTACGAATATTACTAAAGCATCAAATTTCATTTGCAACAATTTAGAAAAACATGTGCCCAGGCACTATAAAAATATGCATTTTTACATGACCCATTAATTTTATGATAAGAAGAAAATAATTTACACTACAACATTTTATAAGAATGACATTTGTAAGTAATTTCTAGGGCATTTGTGTTTGGAATTTTGGGAAATCAATGTCTACTAAACTTTTAAAAAAATCGAAAGAAAAAAGATGCCATCCATGTCCCCGCATTATTGCATATAGACACATATTTAAATGATTGGTCAAACAAAGTTTACCATACCTCTTTTTTTGTTTCTATGTCTATTTGTAAATAGAATTTATGTCTAGTGTAATGTTCTAAAACACATGTTAGGTTAATTAATACAATTGA
The DNA here is from genome assembly GCA_007258455.2 of Sequoia sempervirens. Classification (NCBI taxonomy): domain Eukaryota; kingdom Viridiplantae; phylum Streptophyta; class Pinopsida; order Cupressales; family Cupressaceae; genus Sequoia; species Sequoia sempervirens. The sequence continues at coordinate 8,369 of VDFB02255744.1, forward strand.
GCTATTTGACTTTATCATATGACAATATGCGAGTGCTAGTAGAAACACTAGTGTTAGGTGGAACATTGATATGGGTAACTTATTTGAGTGTAAACTTTTGTAAGATGAATCAATCTTTTTTTTAATGTAGTGTGAAGGTAACTTCTATATAAAGCTATTTGAATGACATATAAAAAACATTTATTATTGAAACAAAAGAATAATACATTATTGTTTTTTGAACAAGTGTATAGAGGATATCCAATGATGCATTTGAATGCATGGATACATGTAAATATTTGTTAAATTTGATCATACATTGTAGCCTCCAAGAAACTGTCATACGCGCTCTTAGGGATCTGTAATAAGCAAGATTTAGAAAAAATGTTTTGAAAAGAACTCTTGAGTACAACTCTATGTTATGATAGTTATTTTCGAAGCCCTCAGTGTTTAATTGCATAACCTTGATATTATTTTCATTTTTTTCTTTGTTTGGTATGGTGTGAATTTTGTTCTGATGGAAGAAGGTATATTTGAGCTATAGATAGATAAAGATATGTAAGGGTAATAAAGAAGAATGAGCTATGTAAGTGCAACAAAGAGAGGGAATTGAGAGAATGATGAGATGCAAGTAAGGTATATGAATGCCTTATGAAAAGTATTTGATATGGGAGGCAAGGATATGAGAGACTGGATATGAGAATGAATGGAATGTAAATGGTATGAAATTATCATTTTTGAGTTATATGCTTAAAATTAAATGCAAGATATAAAAATTTGAATGAGTGAGTTGGATTGAAAGAAAAAAGGAATTGAACACATTGGTGTGATGCAAGCCAAGCATATAAGTGGATTTTGAAATGTATTTGATTTGAAAAGAAACGATGTGCAAGGGTGGAAATGGAAATGAGTGGAATCGATAGGGTATGAAGTGATCATTTCTTTGAACAAAGGTTGGAAGAATGTCTATTTTGTTATTGGTTATGCTTTTTAAAATCATCATAGGGCTGAGTGTCTCAATACAAACATAGAAGAAAGACTCATGTCCCATTTCTCACTCTCCTTCGTAGTAAACAAAGTGCGAAGATCCTTGAGCTTCCTCGAAAGGTGACAAGAGAAGAATAGATATAAAAATATAATGATATTTAAGGATACAAGAGTCAAAAGAGAAAACAAAGCAAAAGTTGGTATGCATATACTATGAAAAGAATAAATACGTGGACTTTTTTATAGATATACCAATGAATACTTGTATTTTTACATGTGTGTATGTATACATTTGCAGCAACAAACATCCTCTATGATCTTATCTAGGAAGCAAAAATGTATTATTATTTTGTTCGAATTATTAAATGCAAATAATCTTAAACATTTGTAACAATGCTTGAGCCATCTATGTATACATGCATGCATGTATACATGTATCCATGTGCACACAATGCATAGAAGAGTGAAAAGCATCCTCGACATCTGAACGAGAAATTTGAATGGAAAACACTAAAATCAATTAGAAATACAAATCAATAATCAAAGTACTCTAAATGTGTCAAAGCACTTTGAGACTCAACTTGCATTGGCAATAGAAAATGAAAGAAAACAGGAAAAATGAACTATATATCACCAATGCATATATCTAAGGAATGCATAAATATATATGCCTACATGCATAAAGTTAGAAATGTCGGAAACAATTTGCATTTGAAAGATATACAAAAAACATTTATGATTGAAAGAAAAGTATAATACATTAGTGTTTTTTGAACAAGTGTATAAAGAATATCTAATGATGCATTTGAATCCATGGATACATGTAAATATTTGTTAAATCTGATCATACATTTTAGCCTTCAAGAAACTATCATATGCGCTCTTAGGGATCTGTAAAAAGCAGGATTTAGAAAAGATGTTTTGGAAAGAACTCTTGAATACAACTCAATGTTATGATAGTTATTTTCTAAGCCCTCAGTGTTTAATTGCATAACCTTGATATTTTCTTCATCTTTTTATTTGTTTGGTATGGTGTGAATTTTGTTGTGATGGATGAAGGTATATTTGAGGTATAGATATAGATAAAGATATGTGAGGGTAAAAAAGAGGAATGAGCTATGCAAGTGCAACAAAGAGAGGGAATTGAGAGAATGATGAGATGTAAGTAAGGTATATGAATAAGTTATAAAAAGCATTTGATATGGGAGGCAAGTATATGCGAGAGTGGATATGAGAATGAATGGAATGTAAATGGTATGAGTTTATCATTTTTAGTTATACGCTTAAAATTAAATGCAAGATATAAAAATTTGAATGAGTGAGCTGGATTGAGAGAAAAAAGAAATGCAAGAGATTGGTGTGATTGAAGGCAAGCATATAAATGGATTTTGAAATGTATTTGATTTGAGAAGAAAGGACGTGCAAGGGTGGAAATGGAAATGAATGGAATCGATAGGGTATGAAGTGATCATTTCTTCCAACAAAGGGTGGAAGAATGTCTAGTTTGTTATTGGCTATGCTTTTAAAAATCATC
>VDFB02255745.1:0-142846 GCA_007258455.2 Sequoia sempervirens
TTTGATGTTTGGATGCCTGGATAAAGGTTGCTAATGAACTTAGAAATATTAGGGTAGACTTATGACCTTCAATATAAACTCATTCAAAGGTGATAACTATCTCAACTAAGTGCATGGAAAAGGATACATTTCACATACAAAGTAGCTAAGGTAGCAAATTAATTTGATGTTTTAAGTCCCAAAGTGTTAGTGTATTTGAAATTTTGCAAAGATAGATGAGGTGAAGGATGAAATGTGATGAAGGGGTGAATGAAATGTTGGACCCAATGTTGACCTAAATTGAACCTTTTTTTTTGACAAAACTAAGGTAGTGAGAATGATGCTAGACCCCTAAAATGTTCAAATCTTGAAGACTCAATGATTTAGAAAACTTGTTAATATTCAAAAAGATGAGGGTTTTGCTTCATAAAGAATGTGTACATGTCAGGATATTTTCTCAATGTGCATTCATAAAACTTTACCAACAATTTGTTTATGTTTTCGTAGAGTGCCTCAATGCGGTTGTTGATTGCTTTTGCACTACAATGTCTAAGTTTATGGTGGTGACTAGTTGACCTTCATTTAGGGACCCTTACTTTGTGTGAGATCATCTAGTAAAGTGAACTTTTGTTTCAACAAGATCAAGGTAGTGAGGATGATGTTAGACCCCTGAAATGTTCAAGTTCTAGAAAATGAGAGGATGAAGGGGAATGTTCAAACCTGTTCTAGCTCTCCTAGCTCGGGCATAAAAGTTTCTCAACAAAGTGTAACGATTGTGGTAAAATATGGATGCCCACTTTTGACTATACTTTGTTTGACGATTCCTACGTCTGAAATGGAGTGCTGGAGACTTTCCCTTATGAAGTTTAACTATTTTATAAATCATTTAGAGGAGTTGGGTATCAAGAAAAAGACTAGGATTTTTGACTCCAAAAGAATGCAAAAAATTCTAGACTATACCTTGAAGCATGTCTATAAAAGTTTGCTACTAACTTGTTTCTATTTTTGTGAACTGCTCGAAGGTGTTTCTTAAGGGATTTTGACATGAGATGCCTAAGTCTAAAATGAGGACCGGTAGACTTTGGCTTAGGAATCCTAATTTTTTCATGAGATCTTGTGGAAACAGTTTAAGTTTATAGAAGAAAGGGAGATATTTATTGCCACGCGGGTGGTGGTAATAGGGGCCTTCCAGCCTCAATATTAGTGTGTTCATCTTCTTCATCTAAAAGGGTTGTTGCATTTCTCCATTGTGATTTTGTTTCCTTGTTTTAAAAAATGAAGGTTCTCAAACTGCTAATGAGATCTGTTTGTTCACCATTTATGAATTCAAAGTTTGGCTAAATTATAGTACCTAGAAGATCAGGTTGTTCAATGGGAGCAATCGATATCCAAATAGTCATGTGGGGTTCATTTGTCAATTTATCTTTTCTTAGGTGAATTGATTTTTGGTGCAGCCATGGTAGGAGGGTCCTCAAAGAGAACAATCCAGACTGTGTAGCAAGAGTCACACAATGGAAGCAACATAGAAATTGGAGGAAAATGTAGATTTAAGAATTCTTATTAACAAAAATCTCAATTACAATCGACCAGCAACATCCGGGCTTATAGATTTGGATCACAGGCCTGATACAACATGCTCAAAATAAAAATTTCTAATATGCTCCTTAACATGAGTGAAAATCTTACATATCAGATCTATCTTAATCTACCTAGTCAACTTCCCCCATCTTAATGATCTATTACAAGCTTTATATCATATCCATAGATCCAGAATCTTCTGCATCGGCCAAAGATCATTACAATCTCCAATGAAAGAAAATGTAACGTGCACATAAAATAGGTCAAACTCAAATTTGAATTTCTCCTCAACAGGTGCATAGGATGAATTAAGGTTGGGGACACCCCATGGAACAATTTGAATCACACTGTCGAGATCCGCAAGTTATGGAAAGGATCCACAAGTGATCAAACTAGTTGTTAGGCTTGAAAATTATTCTGGTGTCGGTTCAAGAAACTGCCATTAAATCCGGAAGTGATAACTTTTCAGAAAATGATCCAATCGTACTCAAATATTGGAATAAGGAAAATGAACATGTCCATGATGTAAACATAGATCTGTAGGGTCTAGTGAGAAAATATGATGAATCCACCAATCATGAATTGAACAAGAACAAAAACTGAAAATAAAATATTTTTGGTTGATGCAAGATTTCCAAGAACCAAGGATGCTCATGCATCAAACATCTGGTGTTGTTTGAAAAGTGAGTCCCTCACTTTGTTGGGACTAAAGGGAAACCAATACAATCTACCTCAGCCTGAGAAATCCAAGAAGAATCCTCCACTGGTCTACCTTTCCACTTCACAAGATATTCTTTGTATTGTCTTCCACAAGTTTTCCTCCCATCTCTGATATCCAGAATCTCTTCAATCTCATCTGATTGTTGATTAGGAAACTGATTCTCCAATTTTACTTTACTGCCTTGACTGAATTCTGCTTCATGGTACTAATGTAGATCTGCAATGTTGAATATAGGTGATATACCCATGTCATCCAGTAACTCTACTTCATATGCATTTCCTGAATCAATTTTTTTTTAAATCTTACAGGGTCCAAATTTCCTCATCTTGAGCCTATTGTATGTTCCAACTGGAAATATTTCCTTCCTCAGATACACCATCACTTCATCTCCAACTTTGAACTCCTTATGTCTTCTCTTTTCATCTACTTTCTCCTTATACTTCCAGTTCATGTCTTCCAATTGTTGCTTTACTTGAGTATGCACTTTCTTCATATGTTATGAAAATTCCTCTGCTTATGCACTACTTTTATCTTCCATACTAATGTATCTCAACTCTGATATACCTCTAGGATGAACTCCAGTAACGATCTCAAAAGGTGTCTTTCTGGTACTCCTATTCACTGAATTATTGTAAGCAAACTCTGCTTGTGCAAGAACTAAATCCCAACTTCTAGTCTTCTCTCCAACCAAGCATCTCAGCAAATTCCCCAAACTCCTATTTACTACCTCTATCTTTCCATCAGTCTGTGGGTGAAAAGTAGAACTAAACTTCAAATATTTCTTTAACTTCTTCCAAAGTGTCCTCCAAAAGTAACCAACAAACTTGGTATCTCTATCTGAAACAATACTCCTAGGTAATCCATGCAATCTAACTACTTCCTTGAAAAACAAGTCTACTACATGTACAACATCTGTTGTATTTTTACAAGGTATGAAATGTGCCATTTTAGAAAATCTATCCACCACCACAAATATAGAATCATTACCTCTTTGTGTCTTCGGCAAACCAAGTATGAAATCCTACATGTTGATATCCTCCCAAGGTCTCTCTGGAACTATCAAAGGCTTATACAATCCAACATTCTAACTACTCCCTTTTGAAACTTGACAAACTCTACAACTCTACACAAATTTCCTAACATCCTTGTGAATATTTGGCCAAAATTAGTTCTCACTTACCAATGCTATTGTCTTATTAGCTCCAAAGTGTCCTAACAATCCTTCACGATGCTTTTATTTTACCAAGCTATCCCTCATTGAACTTTGGGGTATACACAACTGATTCCCTCTAAACAACATATCCTCCTGAATGAAATAATCCAACCACTGACTCCTATCCTCCAAAACTGGTTCTTGACAAGCTCTCCAAGTACTACAGCAGAACAGGAAAATAGAGTCGAATTTCAGTGTATTTCAATTCATGAATTGGGTGATTTCACTAGCACTAAACTCAATGCAAGCAGGCATGGTCATTCAGTGCCAACTTTTGCATCGACTTTTGTGCCTGACGTTGCGCTAGAGTTAGCGCCGAAAAATCCCAGTGCCCCTGTTAGCACCTAAAATAGCGTTGGGAAATAGTGCCTCTGTTAGCGCCGAGAAATAGTGTCAGGAAATAGCATCAGAAATAGCGCCCAATTTGGCTTTCGTTTTTGCTTCTATGTCTACTCCCATTTTTGCTTCTAGTTTTGCTTCCGGTTTTGCTTCTGGTTTTGCTTCCAGTTTTGCTTCTAGGTTTGCTTCTGATTTTGCTTCCGGTTTTGCTTCCGGTTTTGCTTCTAGTTTTGCTTCCAGTTTTTCCTCCAGGTTTGCTTCCAGTTTTTCCTCCAATTTTGCTTCCAATTTTGCTTCCACTTTTGCTTCCACTTTTGCTTCTGGTTTTGCTTCTAGTTTTGCTTCCGATTTTGCTTCCAGTTTTGCTTCCGGTTTTGCTTCTAGTTTTGCTTTCGTTTTTGCTTCCATGTTTGCTTCTAGTTTTGCTTCCATGTTTTCTTTCGATTTTGCTTCCATTTTTGCTTTCAAGTTTTCTTCCAAGTTTGCTTCCAAGTTTGCTTCTAGTTTTGCATCCATTTTTTCTTCCATGTTTTCTTCTGGTTTTTCTTCCAATTTTTCTTCCAAGATTGCTTCTAGTTTGCTTCTAGTTTGGCTTCCATTGTTGCTTCTTTTTTTGCTTATAAAAATGCTTCTTGTTTTGCTTCCATTTATTGATTTAGTATGTTTTATTTTAATTTAATTAGTTAAATATATTGTGCCTCTTAAATAACTCATATGATTATAGACTAAGTAATTTAATTATTTAACTCATATCATTAAATAACAAGATAATTATTTTTTTTGGGTCGGTAACACGAAATTTTTGTATTGCTTGTAAAGATAAAAAAGTATATCTATTGTTTAGTGTCATTACCCATCAAAATTCCATAGCAAATGACAAAAACTAGAGGCACCTTAATGTGTAGAGTAAAACATTAAATAAACCTCGTAACCCTTGTAACTATTTACCAGTAAAATCCTTACAAAAAATAACCACCATTAACAGTGTTCAGAGTTGCATGCTTTAATACAACAAATGCGGAAGGATAATTCAAAATCAAACACAGATAGACATGACTAGTCTTAACAAGCTCCGCCCAGACCCAACGGACGCTTGGCTATCTCCTTCAGATGCTTCTTCTTCCTCCACTTCCCCGACTTCTTCTTTTGGCACTTCCTTTTCGCTTCCAATCCCTGCATCTCCGCCTTTAATTGTGCTAGAACTTCATCAACCTCCATGAGTTCAATGAAGATTTTGAGCGCTTTCCATCCCAAACGTGCTTCCTCATGGCAACAAGCTTTGTATTTTCCTTTGGGCCAATGAATAAAGGGTTTGAGCCCTAGTCTCCCATAGAGCTCCTCAATTTCATCATCTACCAGTCCTTCAAAATAATCTAAACCTACACCTGGAACTGCCCATTTGAGAATGGACTCCATGCCTACCAGAAAATCTTCATACACAATTTTCTACATCACCATCCTCACAATTTCCACTAGTTCACCTAAATCCAAGCCCCACATCGCAATTAAGGAGTAAACGTCCATGTTGGTTTGGTATCTATGTTTCAAAGAGCTGAAATCCTTGCCACAAATCATTTTTGCACACTGCACTAGCCGCTTGTCGTCAACAAGGAAAAGGCCCTACAACCGTTTTTTGGATGCCTCTCCATAAAACAGGCCCAAAGATCTTCGTGACCGGAAGGTGAAATTGGATTCCATTTATCCTAACAGCCAGTGCTGCCACCACCAAAGTTTTTTGCAGATTTTTTCTCGACTCTTTCCAAATGTAATTAACACATCTTAATCGAGGGCTTGCATTTAACACCATATTGGATTTCCCACACTTTCTATTAATGAAGTACTACTTCACCACCACCCGCCACCCCTACCTTTGCTTGTCATGTCAAACCTACTCCACTCTCTTCGCCACCTTGTTCATTTAAGGCATTTTCCTCTCCCGTGTTTTCACCTAAGTCCACTAACTTAACACCTCTAAAATCCTCCGTTTCACCAAAATTTAAAGCCCATTTAGATAAGACATCCACTTCCACATTACCACCTCTTTTAATGTGGCTCATCAGAAAAATTTCAAAAGAGCTTAAGACTTCTCTGATTTGTTCAATTACATTCTAGAGGTGCCAAGAATTAATTTTACCTTTCATCACCGCCTGAACTATTATTGTAACATGGTCATCATCTATAATTAAAACAAGTAAAGTCAAAAATCTATAATTTAATTGAATTTGACAACATCCATCCTGAGCAGTAAATTAAAATCAGCATACATAATAAATATCCATCCAAAAATTATTGACCACTTTTAATATATATAAATTGACAAGTCAATACTGATAAGATCACCATCATATATAACTAAAACAAGTGAAATTCAAATATGCTAGTATATCAAAAACATGTCAAAATGATACATGTCCAATAGTCAACATAAGTGAAAATGATACATGTACAAATGATATAAATAAAATTGATAAATTATGTAACTCAAACTGATACAAGTCAAGATGATACATGTCCAAATGATATAGTGAAAATTATACATGTCAATATGATACAACTCAATAATATAGTACTGTAGGACGTGAAAATGATACATATGATAGTAACCATGAAAAGAGTCATCATAACGATATATCAGCAATGATCCATGATGCAGTCTATATGATCATGAATGTCACTAGTTACTACCACCAACTGTCTCATCATCATCATCGTCGTCGTCATCAATATCATCATCATTGTCATCAGCCTTAGTGTCTTCCATATCTGCATCATCATTGTCCTCTTCCATGTGATCTATACCAAAAAAACCAATATTTTTTGGATCTATATCATGTTGAGGATCATCTTGATCTTCTGGAAGACCCGCGTTTTGCAAAAAAAAAATATTTAGAATGAAAATTTATTATTTATTTCATTCAATAATTTATTTTTCTGTTATATATCTAATATTACAACATATGAGATGAAACCATAATCATATTACATCATATCAAAGTGCACATACCATAATAAAATTTTAAAAAAGGCACAACTAATACTAGTGACTCAAGATAAACTTCATCTTTCAAAAACAAAGCCAATTAGGCTGGCAGACTTGTGGATCAAACCAACATTTGGTGGAAGAGGAAGAAAGATGACTGGAACTATGGAGGCCCACTGTTAGAAACCAAGATCAGACATGCAAACTAGGAATACCTTCTACAGGAGAAACATAGAGCTTTGCATGAAGATGTGCAAGTTAATATATTCAGAATTAATAATTACATGAGATGATTTGCTTCATAAAAGCAATGTATGCATAACCCTAATCTTATCTTGAGCAACAAGATAGCGTAACAAGATAAGGATGACAATAATTAACTTAGGAATTAAAATATTACCTAAGTAAACTTATGCAAGTGTAATTAAATAATTAATTACACCAACACCCCCCCATAAGTGCAACTTAGGGAGACTAAAAAAGCATGCACCTAAAACTAAGATGAATGCAAGAAAGCATGAATGGGTCCCGACAACAAGGCCTGATCAGGTACCCATGTACAAATGCAATAATGAGGTAGAGAAGGAAAACCCAGTGGGACAAAATCCCCCCTACAATGAGATTATTGTTGCAAAGAAGCATTGGAAGAACACTGTGGAGTAACACTAGAACCACAATCCAGAAAGCAAGGAAAGATACTTTTGTTTATAAGAAACCATAGTGGAATCATAATAATGCAACAACAGACCCAATGCCATAGAACACTGGAAAACTCACAAACTAGAACAACCCTAGAATTTGTGAAGCAATAGTAGATGAAATGATGACATAATCTAGAAACTGTGTAACTCGATGTCGATGCCAAATTGAGACTAAAACTCTTCCATGGGAACAAGTACCATAAATACTCTGGAACATTAACCATAAAAACATGGCCCTCAAACTGAGATGGATCTAAACCAATGCAAATCAATAACCATAGGCTCCCAATTTGAAGTGTGAGCCAATGTGAATCTGATATGTGTCAATCTAGAGCAAGATGTGGCAAACAGAAACTAAGAAACCAGATACAACCCATGCGAGTTTTCATCAAAAAATAAGATGAAGATCAAAATGCATGCACACTCTAATCAGATTATTATGCAAGAAACCACCCTGATGGAGCTTTATATCAATTCATTTATTACAATAACCCAATGATTGTAAAACGAGAGAATGCAAAACATGCATAAACTAAAGAGGAACTATAAACCTAGTGCATGAAAAAAATGGAGTGCATGCATAAAAAAAAGTTCACAACTACCTCCCTGATAAAATAGACCTCAGATCTATGTAGAGGATTGAACCAGCTTTCCAACACCGTGAGAATGGTGAAAAAAGGATAACCAAGTCAAAAGATATGCCCTTCAAAGTGAAAACTGTTTCATCTGACTTTAGAGGCCTGCAAAATAAAATTGGAGAAAATAGTGGAAAATTTACCTTCACCATTGGATTGATGTCAGAATCAGCTTTCCAATGGTATCTTGTTTGCGAAAAATGAAGATCGTACGCAAAAGTTATGCCCGATTTAGAGAAAGTTGCTTGAAAAGGCCCAATTTTCCCTACAAGCATTCCAAGGGGCTAAAAAAAATGGGCCCCTGGTCTTGTGTGTGACCAGGGGCTAGTGGGTTGGGGCTGGGGGCAATGCCCCTAGTCCTCCATAGGACTGTGGCAGGTGCTGGGAGGCCGCTAGGGGCTAGGCACTAAGTGCCTGGTCCTCCAAAGGACCTGCGGCTAGCGTTGACTGAGGCTGGGGTTTGGGTGCATAGCGCTCGATCCCCCATGTGACCACTGGGTATGTGCAGGATCATCATGGAAAAAACAAGCCCTTAAGTGGTGAAAAATTCAGAAAAAATAGAGTTAGGAAACTTGATGTAAAAATTTGAATAAGTTATCTATATTATTTCAAAAATATGTAAGAATAGAATCTGTAGCAAATTGAATGTAGTTTCTAAACTACTAGGTTTATTTTAAAAAATAAATCTATTTGGTGAAAATTTGAAATTTCAATGCAGTAGTACTTAAATTTCAGGGAAAAAATAAGAAGTGGATGTTTGTCTGACCAGCCTAACCACAATAAAATGATAATACTTTTTTTATAAGATTTTAAATATAAGTAGAAGACTCATGTCCCGATGTGATGCATATTTTTTTGTAATTTTTTTCCAAGTAAATAATTAATTATGAATTTTTTATTACAACTTTTAAAAAATATTAAAACTTGTATGTTTGACCACCTTAACTTGTTCAAAACTTAATGAAATTGATTTTTTTTTTTAATCTTATAATATGTGAAGCATAGAATGTGATACATGTTTTGGATTCAAAAAATGTGATACAGTTTTAAAGATATAGATGTTTTTCAATCAACCTATCAATCAAGACTTTAGTTGTAATTCAAATAGAAAATGAATAATAATTATTTATTAAATTCAAAGTAAAGCATAATTTATATTGTTGGAAAGTTGAGAATCTCCTTTAAAACCCTTTCGCTTCATCAATTTCGATAAAAATTGTCACCACATGGGCTATCATATCACTTACATATTGCCACTTTTTGGCCCATCATGATCCTCGCATATACCCCACCGCTGCAGGTAAAGGGCCTGAGGCTACCGAACCGAGCCAGCGGATGAGTGGGTGGTAGGTGGCACTCGCCTGTGGCTATCGGGTGGCGCTGGTGGCTCGGCTCGAATCGTGGAGTGTCATCGCCGTTTAAAAAAACCTTTTTTTTTAATTTTTTTTTTGGAAAAGCGTGCCTCAGGAAGTGAGCTGGGGAGGCCGTACGACCTCCCTAGCAATTTTTTTTCCTTCCAGACCAACTTCTCCAAAATCGATGAAACAAAAGGTGATCTTAGGGGTTTTGGCCACTGCGAACGTGATGGTGACCTCTGTTTGTGCCCAAAATGCTCCAAAAAATTGGCTACCCCCAGAGCTTGCAAAAACTCTTCGAGCGTGAAACCATCATAGATTTGGAAAATGATGACCAAAATCAGAAAAATAAAAGCCAATCCTGACTTTTTCCAGTGCTTTGAATCTAATAGAGATGCCCGTTCAAATCCAGAACATTGCATAAATGAACTCAAGGCATGAAACCCTCGAGGAACCCCGAACGTGCTCTGCAATAAATTTCTCCAGAAATTTGAGAAGGTGTTGCATATCAAGGCTCTGATACCATGTTAGAAACCAAGATCAGACATGCAAACCAAAAATACCTTCTATAGGAGAAACACAGAGCTTTGCATGAAGATGTGCAAATTGATATATTCAGAATTAATAATTACATGAGATGATTTGCTTTATAAAAGCAATGTATGCATAACCCTAATCTTATCTTGAGCAACAAGATAGCTCAACAAGATAAGGATGACAATAATTAACCTAGGAATTAAAACATTACCTAAGTAAATTTATGCAAGTGTAATTAAATAATTAATTACACCAACACCCACCATAATGGATTTAAGTATTCAACCATGAGAGCAGAAGAGAGAGATGATATGATGTATCAAAACATTAAGCATGCATTCTTCCAGCCACCAAAGAAGGAGATGATTACTTTGCTTCATTTTCATCCGCATAACCATATCATGACATGGGAACCAAGAAGACCAAGGATGTCCAGTTTTATGTGGAGGTAATGGATGTGGTCCAAAATTTAGGAGGGGCAAGAAGGTCAATGTATGATCCTGATGAAATTGGGGAAGAACAACAAGAGAGGGACATGAAAAATAAAATCAATACAGAGTTTCAAGGATTTGTCAAGCGAGTAAGAGAGTTTTGGGAGAAGCCTCATCTAAAATATTTTGAACTAGAGTTTGATATACCATTTAGAGAGCTTGGTTTTCATGGAGTTCCTTTCAAAGCCTCTACTTTTATTGTTCCTACGGTAAATTGTTTGGTAGAGTTGGTGGAGTTACCTTTCTTAGTAATCACTATTAGTGAGATTGAGATTGTTAACCTTGAGAGAGTATGACTTGGGAAAAAGGCATTCGATATGGCTATTATTTTCCAAAGACTTCAAGTGGTATGTACTCCACATTGACGCCATTCCTCAATCTTCACTTGATGGCATCAAGGAATGGCTAAAATCCATGGATATAAAGTATTATGAAAGAAGAACGAACTTGAACTGGTGGCCAATTTTGAAGAGTATTACTGATGATCCAGATAAATTTATTGAAGATGGTGGTTGGAAATTTTTGAATATGGAAGCTAGTGATTCTGATTCTAATAATTCAAAAGATTCAGATCAAGGCTATGAACCCTCTGATGTAGAAGAGGAATCAGAATCAAATTTCATGTAGCCACCATCAAGAGTGTTACAAGCCAAGAAGATGGAAGGAATTATTATATAAAGATAATTTTCAATGTTGCAGGTACCGGCTTTAATGCCAACTACAATGGCAACATTGAAATTTCCTAGCAATATTTATGTTAAGTAAATTTCCTTTAGATGCAAGGATTCAAAGCACATCAACCATGTGGTACAAATTATTAAATCCCAGAGACGATCTGTAGCAATGAAATAGTCTGAAAAGGTAGAGAGAGCTACACTAGTGACTCAGGGGAAACTTCAGGTTTCAAAAACAAAGTCAATTAGGCTAGCAGACGTGTGGATCAGGCCAACATTTGGTGGAAGAGGAGAAAAGATGACTAGAACTATAGAGGCCCACCATAATGGATTTCGGTATTCAACCATGAGAGAAAGAGAGAGAGCTGATATCATGTATCAAAACATTAAGCATGCATTCTTCCAACCACCCAAGAAGGAGATGATTACTTTGCTTCATTTTCATTTGCATAACCATATCACGGCATGGGAACCAAGAAGACCAAGGATGTACAGTTTTATGTGGAGGTAATGGATGTGGTCCAAACTTTAGGAGGGGAAAGAAGATCAATGTATGATCCTGATGAAATTGAGGAATAATAGCAAGAGAGGGACAGGAAAAATAAAATCAATAGAGTTTCAAGTATTTTTCAAGCAAGTAAGAGAGCTATGGGAGCAACCTCATCTAAAATATTTTGAACTAGAGTTTGATATACCATTTAGAGAGCTCGGTTTTCATGGAGTTCCTTTCAAATCCTCTGCTTTTATTATTCCTATGGTAAATTTTTTGGTAGAGTTGGTGGAATTAACTTTCTTAGTAATCACTATTAGTGAGATTGAGATTGTTAACCTTGAGAGAGTATGACTTGGGAAAAAGGCATTTGATATGGCTATTATTTTCAAAGACTTCAAGCAGGATGTACTCTACATTGACGCCATTCCTCAATCTTCCCTTGATCGCATCAAGGAATGGCATAAATCCATGGATAAAAAGTATTATGAAAGCATAATGAACTTGAACTGGTGGCCAATTTTGAAGAGTATTACTGATGATCCAGATAAATTTATTGAAGATGGTGGTTCAGAATTTTTGAATATGGAAGATAGTGATTCTGATTCTGATAATTTAGAAGAGTCAGATCAAGGATATGAACCCTCTGATGTAGAAGAGGAATCAAAATCATATTTCATGTAGCCACCATCAAGAGTGTTACAAGCCAAGAAGATGGAGGGAATTCTTATATATGGATAATTTTCAATGTTGTAGGTACTGGATTTAATGCCAACTACAATGGCAACATTGAAATTCCTTAGTAGTATTTATGTTAAGGAAATTTCCTTTAGATGCAAGGATTCAAAGCACATCAACCATGTGGTACAAATGATTAAAACCTAGAGATGATCTGCAGCAATGAAAGAGTTTGAAAAGGCAAAGAGAGCTACATTGGTGACTCATGAGAAACTTCAGCTTTCAAAAACAAAGCCAATTAGGTTGGCAGATGTGTGGATCAAGCTAGCATTTTTTGGAAGAGGAAGAAAGATGAATGGAACTCTGGAGGCCCACCATAATGGATTTCGCTATTCAACCATGAGATAAAAAGAGAGAGCTAATATTATGTATCAAAACATTAAGCATGCATTCTTCGAGTCAGCAGAGAAGGTGATGATTACTTTGCTTCATTTTCATTTACATAACCATATCATGGAATGGGAACCAAGAAGATCAAGGATGTCCAGTTTTATGTGGAGGTAATGGATGTGGTCCAAAAATTAGGAGGGGCAAGAAGGTCAATGTATGATCCTGATGAAATTGAGGAAGAACAACAAGAGAGGGACATGAAAAGTAAAATCAATACAGAGTTTCAAGGATTTGTCAAGCGAGTAAGAGAGCTATGGGAGTAGCCTCATCTAAAATATTTTGAACTAGAGTGACTTCAAGCGGGATGTACTCTGCATGTATGCCATTCCTCAATCTTCTCTTGATGGCATCGAGGAATGGCTGAACTCCATTGATATAAAGTATTATGAAAGCATAATGAACTTGAACTGGCAGCCAATTTTGAAGACTATTACTAATGATCCAGATAAATTTATTGAAGATGTTGGTTGGGAATTTTTGAATATGGAAGCTAGTGATTTTGATTCTGATAATTCAGAAGAGTCAAATCAAGGATATGAGCCCTTTGATGTAGAAGAGGAGTCAAAATCAGATGAGGAAGGTTCAGAAGATGAATCTCTTGTGGAGTCAGAGGAGGAGGAAGAAGAAGAAGAAGATTCTAAAGAGGAGGAAGGTACAACATGGGATGAATTAGAAGTCGAAGCCAGAAATGCAGATAAGGAGAAAGGAGATGAGTCTAACAATGAAGAGGAAAGGTGACAACAAAAGGTAAAATCTATAGGGAAGTCTTGGGAACCTGATATTAGAGATTCAAGAGGAATGCCCACCAAAAGGCATAAATTTAGATGAATTGAGTTCATCTACATCCTTCTACTATTTATTCATGCACATAAATGGTCATCTTGTAATCATAAGGTTTGAGCTCTATTTACTTATCCTATGCATCAATAAACAACTCAACATAGGAGATGCAAATTGACATATTAACACAACAATATCTAACTAAGTGATTGAAACTCAACTATTGATACCTCGTTCTCCATCCATATTACAAAATCGTTCCACTTTTTGTTTTGTAACATATTCTTTTCAAATTGCTTTGGATGGCGACCATATTTCTCCTCCTATCAAAACATGGCACATGGAATAGTTAAACTAATTAATATGCAATCATTTACTTTTTCCAATGAAAAAAAAATAAAAAATCATTTAACATATTAAATATACTTACAAACGTATAGATCAAGGCCTATAAACCTTTCTACCCACTGCGATGCATGGCACGAAGTTTCTCAAGCCTTGCCTTGGAGGCCTTGTCCTGAAACATATACTAATTCAATTTAACTATGCACAAATAAAATTTAAATATTGTTTAATAAATTTGATATAATCTTATGAGAAAATTCAAATACCTGTGTACTCTCCTGACCGGACTTCCTCTATGCATCAAACTTCTCATATGCTTTTACAAGCTCTCTCCATACTTTCACATTTACATCAATTGGCATTTTTTTGTGCCTTAGCTTAGGAGAGATTTTTTTTATCTTCTTTGTTTGGTTGCATCGAAATATCATCCAGTTTTGAGACATTCATAGCTTTATCTTCTTTACAAATCAACATGTGCCAAATTCATTCTCCATGTCATGGATAACTACTTTTTTTAGGTGCATGGGTATCTTTGAGAATGGAAAATGTAGATGGTCTTTGAACCGTTGAAGGCATGATTCCTTCAACCTATTCATTTTCCCAACATCCGTCATTCGGACTTCCCCTGAAACCACCTCGTATTCTATCTTTGCATTGTAGCTACCAATGCAAGATTGAAAACATGGTGTGGTGGAAGAAGTTTGTGTCCCAAGAGTGGAAGTCTCTGCTCCCTATTCCACATTCTTAGATTTTACTATCGTTGATTTCCTCCTGGATCTTTTTCTCGATCCAGGATTGGTTGGGGAATCAATTGATTCCCTTTGAGACAATTGATGTGTTTGCAATGTTTGAGGGGCGTTAATAGATTGTTTTTTTGTGTATCTAGCAAGTGTTGTCCATTCCACATTAACCAATTTGTTCACTGCCTCTACCCCCAATATGGAAGCCAATTCCTCTTTATCTTTGTCAGTCTCATGTCCCTATATATATATATATATTTAAATTATATTTCTTCTTTTAAATTTAGAAATAAAAAACTAAAAAGTAAATTCAAAGAAACAATGGAAACATTTACAAATCTATAAATTGACAATGAATTACCTCATTGTGGCCAGAGTTTGCTGACAATGCTCACTTCCCTCCATTGCTTGAAATTTTGAGGCGACCTAGGGAAAATTATTTTTGTCCAATCTGTGGAGGCAAACGAAGTACACATTGTCAAGTATGAAAGTTTTCATCCAGTTTGTGGTATGAAAGTTTATTTTTGTGGGAAAATATATTCATTGGGTTTGCTTAGTGTTGATAAACTAGGGAAAATATGTTCACTCAATTTGCTTAGTGTCGATAACCTTATCATGAAAACTCTTTCATAATGCAATCTTGCATGAATTTGTCATGGCATCGGTCACTATGGTGCGACTGGGAAAAACCAAGTGATTTCTACGTTTATTTTCAGTAGTTGCTCAACAATGACCAATCCAATTCCCATATTTTCCAAGCGGTTCACTATTTCCTTGATACCTAGGTTAGGGAAAGAATACTGAGGCATCCTCACTTCGTGCTATAATATTTTGAGCCAAAGCTCAAATGGGTAGGGTAAATTTTTTTTTTGTTTTCTCAAAGGTTTTACAATTTATAATGATGGAACAATTTAGAGGTTTCCTGGACTAGTTAGGCCACAAACGAGTAAAAATTCATGAATTCAAATGCAATATAAAGATCACTAAACAATCACGATTTCAACCAAGAAAAAAAAATTGTAACCTATGGTGTCACAAACTAAATCAAATTTCTCATCAGTTGTTGGTAGTGCCCTGCTCTCTTCCTTTGCACGCCATTTTTCCCTTTTTTGTCATCTGATTTCTTCCTTCATGCAGGAAAGTTTTAAATTTTTTATTTTGATTCATTAGTAGACACTTTAGTCAGTGTTAGTTAACGCCAACTTTAGCACTAAATTTTGGTCATTAATGTAATCTGTTTGGGATGTATAAGGTGGTGTCAAGTGCGCCTAATTTAGCACCTATCATTGTTGTATAGTGACTATTTTCATTGCTATGTATCACAAAATCCAAAGTGTTGGAAATAATTCCAACTCCTGCCTTGTTTTTGTGACCACCGTTGTCTCATGGCTCCTTCATTAGCTCGGTGCGGTAGAGCGGTTTTTACCACGGTCCCGCAAGGTGCTTCATCCTTCTCGACGGTAGTGCGGTGAAAGCTTCTGTGGCGGCACATGATTCTTCCTTCTATTCTTGGTGGTGTTGTGGTGACTCCCACAGTCTCGCAAGTCTTCTACCATTGGCATGCAGTAGTGCGGTGACCACCGTTGTCCTGCAACTCCTTCAACAACTCAATGCGGTAGAGAATTTTTTATTGCGGTCCCACAAGTTGCTTTTTCCTTCTCAGTGGTAGTGTAGTGAAAGCTTCTGTTATGGGATTTTTATTCACAGAGGAGACCATGGAGAGAGGATGTGAACAACATAGAAATACTAAATCATTGAGAGGAAAGTGGGTGGAAATAGATGAGACAACGAAATCTACAGATACAATAGAGGTAAGAAGAGAAAGCAACCTCAACCAAAGGAGGAAGGTGTTTATGAATTCACAAATGCTACAACGTAGAGGAGATAAAGTCATTTTTTTGTCCATGAGGCCTCTGAGATCAAAATTATTGGTTGAAAATGCACAGGAATGGTGATTAAATGTGATTCTATAATAAAGGGAAAAGTTTGAAAATTAGGATAGCCAAAACATGATATCAATATGTCAAATATATGACTAAAGTGAGGTTTTGTGTTGGATAGCATATTTGTTGAAATGATCTAATTGGTGTACTAAACATTATTTACTATGTTGTGTATTATAGGGGTGAGACAAGGCCATGGCAATAGATTGTGTCATATCAAATGAGGACACAATGGATGACGCAGGACATCAAGTACTCAAATTTTGACTTAACTTAGGAAAAAATGATCTGATGGCATTTTGTGAGGCATCCATATTTTTTCATAGTATTATTAAAATTTATAATGTATTATCCAATCTTGAAATAAATTAATGCATGTTGTTGATTATTTTAGATGGAGATTGGAGCAAATGCAAAGCCTAAGCATTCAACTACCAAAAGAACAACATGTGTATGTGGATGTGGACCTAAAACTGTTAAATCACATAGACGACAGTGGGTGGAAGAGGATATGACAATGGATACTGCAGACACAACAAATGATTGCACTAAAGAAGAGGTAGTTCAGGACTATAGTACATGGGATGAATACTTTGAGAAAATTATTGTTTGTGGATGTTTTGTATGTTGTGGAAAGAAAAAATTCAAATGAGCAATTGTACAAATAAATTACATATATGATGAGCTTCCAGTCAGTAGTATTCCTCCTACAATTGATTCAAATCCAATAGGAATTGTGGTGAGGAATTTTCTAATTTGATATAAATAACATGTATACTTTGTTTAAACATTATTTTATATTATTTAAATAAATATTTTTTTCTTAATGGATATTTGCAGGATAAAGTTCTTGGTTTAAAGTTTCCTGGATCACCGACTTCCAGCCTAGAGGGCAATGATCATTTATCAGATGATACATCTAACAAAAATATGTGCCAATATACCAACTTGGAAGATGAGGAATTAACGAAAACAACTTACAGAACAAGAACCTGTGTGAAGATGCATAATTTTCTTAAATACAAGGGGAAGGTGGACTAAATACCCTATGAGAATAAATGTGATGGATATGATGACTTTCCCCTGAGTTTGAGATCAATTTACAAAGAGACATTTGATCGTCAACTATATTGTGCATGGCCTAGTGATCAACAACTACCTAGAGTGTATGAGGTGTTTCAATTTTGGGGATACAACTACATGATACGACCCTCCAATATTCATGGAGAAAATCTAGGCCTCTTTATTGTCCAAAATGTACATGTGGGATCCAAACATAGAAACAATTCAAAACAAACCACTAGGAGATTAATGCCATAGTATGGTCCATCATATTACAATGGTGAATGGAGAAGGCTAGCAGAATATAAGCCTAGCATGTCAGCATATGGTCTAAATTTGAATATGTATACACATCATCTCCAATTGGAAAGTGGAAAATAAATGAATATAGGTCATCTTATGTATATAGATGGATGTGCATACACACACAAAAATATTGCAGGATTTATAAATAGTAAGAAGGGAAGGGACCCTACTGTAGACCGAATTGTCAATTTGTTGAGGTTATAAATGATAAAGATGGAGATATGGAAAGAGAGGTTGATAGATTGATAATGGTTGAGGCTATTATGGACCTTACCATTGGGGATGAGTTATTGATTGATTACCCCTTCTTAAAATGCACTCCTACGCGAAAGAAGAGGGAAGAACAAGGTCTCCCTAAGGATGTTCTTAAGGGAAGAAAACCAAAGAATAATAAATGAGTGTGGACTGATGTTTTATAAACTATGTTGTCAAAATTGTGTTTTATAGAAATTATTGTATAAAAAAGGTAGTCTATAAAATAACGTTCCATTATTCATTTGATGTATATATGTTCATACAATTTATATAATGTCTAATATATGTATGTAGTTCATGTGTAGGTATTTTTCTATGAAGATATTTTGGACCCAAAATGGATATTTGTCATACATTATGATCCAAGATTAAGGAATGTATTTGACGATACATTAGTGGATACTGAGAAAAATAATAATGGCCAAAAAAATGAGAGAGGGATTAAAGAACATCGAAGAAATTGACATCCATGATGATGTTGATGATGGTTATGTTTAGGCACAAGAAGACAACAATCCAGAGTTAGATGATGTTATGGAAGACAACAATATGGATGGTATAGAAAATGATGATCCAAATACATCTAGTAACAATATAGATGGTCTATAGTCAAATTTCAATGTTGATGAAGATGATGCAGGTCAAGATGAGAATGATGATAATATTAAATACTTGAAAGAACATATGAACATTCACAATGATACACTGGATGACATTGTAGCATACAATAATGTTAATGACCAAGACTTCTAAATTTTTAGAATTATTTGCAATCCATGTTTAAAAAAGGATGATTCTTATGGCCTAAACTTTGAAATGCTTCAGTAATATTATGTTGTACTTGGAAAATTGAAAACCTTTTTTATTCTCATAGCAAGCTTTTTTATTTTCCATTATAATTATAGACCAAACAACATTTGTGGGGATGGCCTTTCACACTAACCTTAATTTGTATGAAGTTTTCAAACCTGTTGTCAAGCAGTAAATTCCTTTCATAGATAGGAAATGTAAAGGCTTCATTTAAGAAAAGATAAGTAGTCTCTCTCTGAGGGTAATCCACATGAAAAAAGTAAAAAGCACATAAAAAAACATTTGTACAGTAGAAAATCAGATTCAATCAGTTATGTCTTATTTCACTTGCACACTTATCTGAAAGACATAGGGTATTCACCATACATTTCCCTTGATAAATAAAACACGTGCTTTCATTTATTTTTACTGTATATCTCAGAAGTGAAATTGTTGTTACATAATGATGCACTGAGAAAATAATATATACAAAAAAATGCAAAGATTTTTTTTGAAATTTAACATGCAACCTACTGTGTTGTGCTGAAAGGAATCAAGATTAACTGGGACAAGAAATAAAAATAAAATTTTGATGATTGTACTTAAAAGTGAATATGATATGAAAAGTGTGGACAATGATGGTGCTGAAATTGAAAACCTTGATTCTGATGATATTACTATTTTATGTCATTCGAGATAAAGAGCGCATACAATTTTATATACATAGAAAATGAAGATTTGAAACTAGTAAACTGAAAATGTAAACACTGTAATATTTTTCCTTAAACAATAATTCACATACTTACTTACAAAAAAGGGTCAAGCATTTTTCATTCAAACTCTATTTTATTTAATAGACATAACAGTAAAAGAATATTTACAAGTACAAGAATATATACACTGTTTCATAGAAAATAAGGAATGTTTCATAGAATATACAAGTACAAGAATATATCATCATCATCATATCCTTAATTACCTATTGCAATATCCTTAATTTGTTCAATCTTTGGTATGAATTGTTGGCAGAAAAAAATAGGATTACTTGGATGCTTCTTCCATTCATTTTGTATCAACATGATGAGGGCGCAGCCCCGAGACTTAGAAAATAACCCACAAACAAGAGAATAATTTTATTATTCAGAAAATGGAGCTTCGTACATGCAGAGGATCTCAAATCCCCAAGTTCTACAACACATGCAAGTTACAGAAGGCTACAGAATCACCCTTTCGCAATATGCGAGCTTGTCCCCAAAAAGTTACCCAAAAATTAGAAACCCGCCCATAAATAGAGCTCCTCATTAGTTTGGAGCCAAACAACATTCAAATTTGAGTTTAGGCGGTTTGGCGCCAAAAATTTACAACATGAAGTTCAAATTTCAAAAGAGCATTTGCAATTGTATCTTCTAGAAAGTGCGCCAACTTCCCGGGGCCATAACTTTTGATCCGGGACTCCGATTCGCGAACCGTTTGAACCGTTGGAAAGGTCTCGAAGTCAATAACGCGCTTGAAATTGCTATGCCAATTTTGGTAAATTTTGGGGCCGATCCGAGAGCTCTAAGTGCCTCAAATCTAACTCGAAGATTTTTAGGTGCAAATCTGGGAAACTAAAACTGCAATATCTTTCAACCCAGGAACCGAAAATAAAAACCATAAATTGGGAATTTCATTATGATGAAAAGGGTATCCAAAAATGTAAAAACATCTAAAAACTGAGAAACTTGAAATTTAACTATTTTTGGGTGATGCAAGATTGCCCTTACACCACTGGATGCTCCTACATCACAACATATGTTCATGAAGACACAAAAGTTAATAAAATATTAATGCACATAATTCAAAATTATTTAAATAAGAAATTTTGTTAACTTTATTACTTTTAAATAGTTTCCATTTTTATGTTGAACATGTAACTGTTGGAAACAAGCAACAATGAGAGGGGGGGGTGAATCAGTGTTGTGCAAAAATTAAATTTATTATTCTGATCTTTAACCCACTTAAAATATTCAACCAAAAGAAATATGCATGAACAAAAAGAAAACAATCACAACACCATAACACAAGGATTTTTATGTGGAAACCTTGCTAGGGGAAAAACCACAGTGGATAGCCAATCCACAATATGATCTGAGTATACTCAAAAGGAAGATTATAATGTGGGAATGCACTTGCATTTAGGCGCACTACCTAGAGCTCACTACTCAAAATAGAAAGGAAAATTGTCTTACAAAGATTTGGATTAGATACAAAAGAATAAACTGAGAGAGTAGCATCTACAAATGCTTGATTATAGTTCCGATTAGGCTCAATAGTCGATCTTTTGTCCTTCTGACTGATTTTGCACTTCTGTTATGCTCTACTCTAACTCACATCAAAAAATATTTAATGCACAAGTGAAATTATGCATAATCGCTCAACCACCCTTCTGATATTCACAACACACATCGACACACCTTCACACACCAAAATGATATAATTGATCATTTATATATATCCGCGACTAAGAACTTAATTGCAACAAGTCGACTTCAATAAAACTTAAAAATATTTACAACTAACAGCTCAAATCATGAATAATAGTCAATGTGCATCCACAACGATTGGCCACAACTTAGCTCAGACCCAAATAAAAATGCCCGAACACAAAAACATTTGAGTAAACACTCCTCGAATATCCGCGACATGTTATATCATCTAGGTCAGCCACCAAACACTAATGAATAGAAAGATATCCAACCGAATCTCCAAACTTGCACACAACTTGATATGAGGCATTGAGATTTTTGGATAACACAAGCCATACATTGATCAACCTCCCATGAGATCCACAACTCAAAATAACAACAAAAAATTTGCATGTGAATCGATGAACACAAAACTGTCGGATGCTCTATTCTTCCTTGACTATCTTCAATCTGTCTGCCGGTATGAGAAAATGATGATATGTGGATCCAATCACTAAATAGGGTTTCCATCAATGACAAAACCAGAAAACATTTTCAATGTCTCTTTCCAAAAATCTCCCCCTTTGGAATTGATGGAAACACTTAGTGAAAAATGACTAAGTGTCAGATCAGTACCAACATGAATTACACTACCACTTCAAAACTTCAAAAACAATCTTCAATCTCAGCTTAGAAATGCAACTCCCCCTAATATGAATATACATTTTTCACTGTACAACTCCCCCCCTTTGACATCAATGGAAAAATTGGGGAAACAAAATCAAAATTTCAAACTGTACAAGCATGATCTTGTAACTTACACAAATTTGAAAACGTCTACAAAATCTCTCTTCAACACACTTAAATTTGTGTCCCAAACCCTTTTGAGACTCTCTAGAATTGTTATGTGACCAAAAACTAAATAAGATTGTGTTTCTGTAGACTCAAGATTCATTGGTTCACTAACTGCCATAGCATCTTTGGCTTCCTTTAATGCACTCGCCATTATTTCAATCTTTGGACCAATTAGTCCTCTAAGCTCACATGCCCTTCCTACAATCCTATCATTTTCATACTTCAAGCTCCTTATTTTATCAAGTAGAGATATTACTTGACCTTCTTTCTTACCAACATCACTAGCTAACGAATCAAAAGCATCAGAAATGGTAGCCAATTGTTTTTCAAGATCCTTCACCTTCTTCTCACTATCTTCAGTAAATTTGGAAAAAACCAAACATGACTTATAGGACTTTCCACCTTTAGATAGAGAACCTTGAATATTCTTCATAGAGGTGGATAATATAGTTTTATCATTTACAATCATTTCTTTCAACCTACTAAATCTTTTTCCATTAAACTCCTTCTGCACTTTAGCCATAGCTAATTTTTCAAGAGACTTGAAGTGAGTACTTATAGAATTTATGAGCTTCTTCAGTTCACTGGAAGAGGAACAGACAGATCCTTAACATGAGTTGGAATAATTTTCTCCAGAACTCCAGATGAAAGACCCAAAAGTTCATTATCCTCAATGTGGGACTTCAAAAATTCTTCTCTGGATTTTTCCTTGGAAAAAGATGCAACTTTCATTTTCTGAATTGGGGACAAGGTGGATAGATTGATCGGGCCTTCAACCAATTTAGGATCAAATTCTTCCTGTTGTTCCATCAGAAATTTCTTCACTGCCTCGACAGTGTCTCTTGCTTCCACTGGAATTTCCTTAACTTGAACCTTTTCTTCTTCAACTTCTGGTTCTTCAGTGACTGTTTCTTGATTGCCTTTAGGAGCTTCAACTTCTTCATTTGACATCTCCTTTCCTTTATCTAATACAACCTTAGGAGCTTCAGTCTCCATAGGTACTTCTATATTATTCACATCAGGAGGAATCTGAATATCCTCAATGTCTACATTCACCTCCTCATTTACCGGATCAGATACAACATCTTCAACATTCACTTCTTCAACATTGATCTTGTTCTTTGACATAAATTCTTCTAGGATTTTCTTGGTTTCATCGGCAACATCAGTTTCACCGATCATAAGTTTGTTCACCCTTGTTTTTCTTTTAAGTTCCTTCTTGGATTTGTTCAGGAGTGACTTCATCTCCTCAATAGACATTTCCGGACATTCGTCTACAATAATTCTCTTTCTCATATGCTCTTCTTATGTCCTAGCACTTACTCTTCTCATCTCCAAAACCTCATACAGACTCTTAGGTAAACCAAACATAATTTCAACAAGAACTTTATTGAAAACATTCAAATGTTTTATTGTTGCCTCAAAAATTCTTTGTCCTGATTCATCAAAAATTTCATACCATTTTTTAGAGGGGCTTGAGGTTTCCATCCTTGACAACAACATTCTCAACTTCTTCAACTTTCATACCTGGTTTGTCAGTTTTTTCCTTCTTTTCCTTTTCTTCTTCACCGGAGGATTTTCTCTTGGTTACCTTTGTAGCCTGAGTGTTGATAGTCTTCATTTGACTCAGTCTCCTCATCTTCTGAGATGACTTCATATGCTCTTGTTCTCTTGTTCTTCTTCCTCTTACTGGAAGCCTTGTCTTGAGTTTCCACAGGAAGTGGCTTGGCTGCAAGAGTGGATAGGGATGGAGAACTCCTTGTAGATCTAGTACAGGTAGAGGATGTTTCTGGAATAGCAAATTCAGTTCTTGTTGGCTCTTTTCCTGCTTCAGCTTCATCTCTCTTCCTTCTGGCTTCTTTCAATGCTTCTACAGATATACCCAAACTTTCTGCACTGACTTCCACTTCCTTTTTTACTCTTCTGACAAGCTTAGGCTTCTTTAGTTGTTCATACACCTGCATATCTTTTTCAGCATAGGTTCCAAACCTCTCTTCTACTGGATCCAAAGGCTTGCTCAACAAATGTTTTGCATACATCTCCAAGATGTTCTCTGCTACTTCATATCCCATAGGCATAATCCATATCTTTCTGGGATCAACGAATTCCATTAGGCATTGATCAATATCTACCATGAAACAGATTGTATCTTTGTACTTCTCTACAATTGAAGTAGGAATTATTTCTATTGCATTCATCATACTCTGAATTTTTTTGAAGTACCCCCAGAGGGAAGTTTTTTTGGTTTGACTATCACTAATTCCATACAATGTATCTCTTATTTGAATAGCTATAGGCTGATTAATTTTCCAATGAACTTTCTTGAAACCCAAAACCTCACTCATGAAATAAAAGAAAAGACAGAGCAACAAATTACCATATTTAAAAGAGTTCTTCTTGTCTTTCTTAATCTTACCCAGATTCTCTATCAGCCGAATTCTAAGTAGCTCACACAAGTCATAATATTCATTTTCTTTTACCATCTGATAAGTTGCATAAATGGTTGTACCGGATACTGAATTATCCCAGCTGGAGTGGTAGACCTTGTAGCCAATGACCATCGATGAAAATTTCACATCCACTTCAACAATATCTTTGATTGCCATTTCCCTTCTATCAAATTTTGCACCTGTTGCATCAGTAACCATCTGATTCTTTATAGATTTTAAGATTGGCAGTCCATCGGAGGAATTTAGACCTGTGACAATGCTTATAGCCTCTTTCGTAGTCTTAAAAGGTATATTCAACCACATGAACTCGGCATGAACTCAACTCAATATATTGCACCCATTCACTTTCCTCAAATATGGGGAATTTCACAAATTGTGTGAACTTCTCTTCTAGGGTTTTTTATTCCATCTTAACAATGAATTCCTCTCCAATTATATGGTTGGAATACAAATTCAACATTTGTGAGCTCCCTAACTCTTCAATATTAGCATGAATGTAAGCCCTAATTTCTTCAGTATGCAAGACACCATATGGTACAGATGAAAACACACCTAGGGGCTCGGTCTCAATAGAATTAAAAGGATGCCACTTGAACTTCGAACGGGTTCTATCCTTGACTTCAACTACCAATGGAGCAGCCATTTTTAAAAATTCATAAATTCACAGATTTTTTTGATAAATACCTTTTCGTTGAATTGAAGTTTGATCGCTAAATCTTCTTCACACTTGAATCTCGTCGTAATTCAGCAAAGTTCACCCCAGAGCTCTCCAAACTTCCAAAATGCAAAGTGACAAATGAAGGATAAAAATGACCTTTTATCGTTCGCACACCTAACCCTTTTTGTCGCAATAAATTCTTTTACCCTAACTCATCCGGTTACCCTATTTCCATGCACTGTGACAGATAATTATTCTACGGATCTCCAATACTATATAATACTTTCTCTAATTGGTTTAACAACATCTGAAAAGCATCTACACACTTACTGGACTTATCCAAATTCCAGTGTTAGTTACCGGTAGGGGGTTAAGAGATTTTCTTGACAGCTCCCCCTAGGCCAAAGGCCTAAAACTAATTCTCAGAGGAATTACTAGAAGCAGATTCTGGTGTTGGCACATTTCCTTCAACAAAGGGATCCTTCTTCACCCATTTCTTCTGCATTTTCCTCTTGATCACATTTGTAGTGACTTTACCTTTTTCCTTAACATCTTGCTACATGTTTTGTTTTACCAAACCTCTTCTGCTCCAACAGAATCTAGCAGTGTGGCCAAATTTGTTGCAGTTGTAACACACACCATTTCTCTATCTAGGCCTACTATTCCACTATTTTTTCCTTGATCTTCATTGGTTAGCAATATGCCCAAGTCTATTGCATGAATAGCATCTAACATCTCTATGAAAGTTGTTCATCACATTTCTACATTCATCTGACTTATGACCAAACTTATTATAATTAAAGCACTGACCTGAGAATGATGGTCCACTTGGATTCATCTTGCTTCTACACTAAGAAGCCATATGACCAAATTTATTGCAAGTAAAACATAAAACATTGAATCTTTGAGCATTTGGTTGTCTTACCGGATTCCTTCTATCTCCATTCATCTGATTTCCTTTCCTAAATCTCCCTTGTCTAGATCTAGAACTTTCTCCTTCTTCATAGCCAAGACCTCGCTTGTCACCATCAGTCCTCTGACCTTTAATCAATTCATCAAGCTTGGCTAAGCTAGTTGTGAATTTCTCCTTGTACTCATTTGCAACAGTAAGTTCATTTCTAAGATCATCAAGCTATTTTTCAAGCACTTCCTCATTTTTTTTAGATTGTTCCAATTCATTGTCCAATCGGCTACATTCTTCAAACTTTTGTTTCAAGGATTGTGCAAGATTTTCTTAATTTTTCCTTATATCTTCAATCTCCTTGGTCATTTTCATCATGATAGATTCCATCTCACGCTTCAAGGCAACATTTTCTTTGGAAAAATTTTCACATTCTTTTGTTTTCTCTTTCAAGGCATGACTCAGTTGTTCATCTTGCATGCTTCTATTCTTCTGCTTAAGCTAATCACATAATTCCTTTCTTTTATCCCTTGATTCATTGATTTTGTCTTTCAATGACTGAATGAATTTCTCTGCATTCTCAAGACTTTCCTGTAGTTCTCGGTTCTCATATTTTGACTAGTCAAGATCATCCAGGGCCACCAAAAGTTGTTTGTTGAAGACTGCTTGTATCCATTGAAAACACTTTCCAAGATCTCCCCAAGCTATTAGACTTCTTTCAAGGAACTAGCTTTGATACCAATTGTTGGAAACAAGCAACACTGAGAGGGGGGTTGAATCAATGTTGTGCAAAAATTAAATTTATTATTTCGATCTTTAACCCACTTAAAACATTCAACCAAAAGAAATATGCATGAACAAAAATCAAACAACCACAACACCATAACACAAGTATTTTTAGGTGGAAAACATGTTAGGGGAAAAACCATGGTGGATGGCCAATCCACAATATGATATGAGTATACTCAAAAGGAAGATTACAATGTGGGAATGCACTTGCATTCAGGCACACTGCCTAGAGCTCACTACTCAAAATAGAAAGGAACACTACCTTACAAAGATTTGGATTAGATCCAAAATAATGAACTAAGAGAGTAGCATCTACAAATGCTTGATTACATTTCTGGTTAGGCTCAATAGTCGATCTTTATTCCTTCTAACTAATTTTGCACTTCTACTCTGCTCTGCTCTAACTTGCATCACAAAATCTTTAATGCACAAGTGAAACTTTGCATAATCGCTCAATCACCCTTTTGATATTTGCAACACACATCGAAACACCTTCTTCACACACCAAAATGATATAATTGATCATTTATATATATCCACGAGTAAGAATTTAATTGCAACAAGTCGGCTTCAATAAAACTTAAAAATATTTACAACTGATTGCTCAAATCATGAATAATATTCAATGTGTGTCCACAACGGTCGACCACAACTTAGCTTGGACCCAAATCAAAATGATCAAACACAAAAACATTTGAGTAAACACTCCTCGAATATCTGTGACATGTTATATCATCTGGGTCAGCCACGAAACACTGATGAACATAAAGATATCCAACTCGATCTCCAAACTTGCACACAACTTGATACGAGGCACTGAGATTTTTGGATAACACAAGCCATGCATTGATCAACCTCCCATGAGATCCACGACTCAAAATAACAACAGAAAATTTCAATGTGAATCGATGAAAACAAAACTATCAGATGCTCTATTCTTCCTTGACTGTCTTCAATCTGTCTGTCGGTATGAGAAAATGATGATGTGTGGATCCAATCACCGACTAGGGTTGCCATCAGTGAAAACACCAGAAAAAAAAATTGTAGTGTCTCTTGCCAACAGTAACAAGGAAAAATAAGCTTAAATTTTCAAAAAAATTAGCAACTCTACCAACATCCACAATAAATGATTTACTGTATCAACATATTCATTCACATAAGCATAGTATTGAGTCTCAATAACTGATATTCATTCAAATATAAGAAGAAATAAGTATGACACACATAAGAAAAATACAGAATGATAACACAGTCATGGAGAATCTCTAATAATAAGATGCTCTCCATTATATTGCTTCAATTGATATATATTAATAATATAAGTCTTCAAAATGGAAATGATATATGATGATGATAGTTTAAAACTAGGCCTTGGTTTCCTATTTATATAGGAAGCAACAAGCTGCAAGCCTTTTACAGAAAGAAACAACCTTTCATAACTACTGCTTTTACTAACAACTATTTAATTAGCATAATTAAGGAAATAACAAGACTTAAGACATTTTGACATATGGTTCCATTATTCAACGTAGAATACCCATGATCATTGATCTAGCAAAGTCTTCCTCTCTGTGATGAACGTCCAAATGCTCTCACCTCAGTGTCCTATTCTTCTGAAACCAAATACTTTTCCTCCCACTGATACACCGTAAAATCTAATGGCCACTTATATTCCTAGATCTTTTGCATGTTTGCAAGATGAGTTTGTCATCGACTATCTAGTAATGCCTTTGTATCATTGAAAAACTTTAGGTATCCTGCATCAAGAACAATCAACCCATCCATGATCTGATTTATCCTGGGAAGATTGGTATCATCATCCTCCTATACATGAGTTACACACTTATGAACAACCTAACTGAATTCTTTCTTCCACTTATCCAAGTCCTTCAACTGATCACCATCTCTCATGATTTCAGGTATATACCACTGTTTGTAGGTATAGAATAAATCCATTCATGTTACAATATTTTTATCAAACCTTTGTACATATTGAAATTCATCAATAATCATCTTCACAATTTGTTTAGTTGGCTTTAATGTTGTGGATGCATCAGGACATCTTTGTAGAACTTTGCATAACTTAGCCAAAGTGTGGTGAATAGGCTGCCACCTTTTGAACTAAGGATCTAATACAAGCATATGTTTCTTTATTTGATCCATTACCTACTAAAATTTTTTATAACTATCATGCACATTCTCCAATTTATCCATAACTTATTTTATCTTATGCTCAAGAATATTTTCCATAACTTCACAAATTTGTCTTTTCACTTCATCATAGGTTTGATTGCTGACCTTCTTTACATCATCCACTTCTTTCTCTAGAGTTTTTACCTGTTCTGGAGAAATGTTCTTCACAATATCCATTGGAGCAATAGGAGGCCTATATAACACCATCTCCTTGCTTTGTGAGGGTCCTACTCTTAATTGTTCTTTCAATTTGACATTCTCCATGAGCAGTTTATTAACTTCATCATTTAGGAACCTTTGTTCCTTTTCATACTCCTTCAATCTGTCTTCTAATCCCTTAACAGTTGCTTGAGTGAACATATCCAAATGCATGGTCATTGTGGTTGCCTCCAAAGGGATGGTATCTTGTATTGTCCTTACCATCGCTGCCCCTTTCATTCCTTGAATTGCATCCAATAATTTTGGCTTTTGTGTATTTTTTTGTTTGATCCATATGGCCAAGGTTTCAATCTTTTGGTTATACCCAATTCCACTCACACCTTCATCGGAGTCAAATTTTGTAACTATCATTGGATCTTCCTGAGCCCGAACTTGATCAAGCAGTAATATTTTCTTTAATTCCAAACCAGGGAAAATGAGCATATTGCTCTTCAAGACCATTTCTCTAGCCTTCTGGGGGCTAATGTCAATGTTGTCAACTCTTAATTCCTGGAAAGTTTGTGCTACCATTTCATTTTTCTCTGATTCTTCAATTCCTCCAATTGATTCCATCCTCTCTTGAAATTATTTTATATTCATCTTCATCCAGAAATACTTAAACTTAGGAGTCTTAATGAATTCATCTTCTATGAATCTCTTGGCTGCAATTTCCCTTTCATCTTCATGTACCTTTGTACTTTTTTTCTACATCACCCATCCTTTCCTCATGTTTATGGGCACTAGTCTCAAGGATGGGCTAATCAACTTCAATATCACCTTTCAATGATTGTAGTACTGTAGCCACTTCCTCAGTATCGCCCACCTCTTTAGTATCCTCATAAGGTACTAACTGTTCAATGTTTCTTTTCTTCTATGTTTTGGGAGGTAACTACTCCATGGGAGGCTCAAAGGTTTCACTTGGGGTATGCTTGGCAGTTGCACCACTATCATGTTCTTCGAGATATGCTTCCTTCTTTCTGTACAATTCTTCAAATGTACCAATTATCAATTCTATCCTCATGATGAGGTCCTTTTCCTCAATAAAGTATCCTAGGAAATCCTTGGACCTCTGCTTTGTCCTTTCTCCAACCTTCATATATTTCCATTTTTTCCTTTTACTAAATACATCATTATAAGTAATCTAGTTCCTTATGACATCTTCTTCAAAATCCACTTGGTGTGGCACTGTCATTTTGGTAAGAATATTGTGCCTTATGTTGTTCATATGATTTTCAGGGTCAAAGGCTCTTTCTTTTCCAGATTTCAATGCATATCTTGTCTTCAAATAATATTGTAACTCCTCTAGTGTGTCTGAGCCTACAGTCCAATCTTCACACTTGGTTTGGTTTGGTAGGAAAGTGCCTTTCTTCTGCTTGTGCATTGCATCTTTCTCCATCCATATCATTTTCCACATAAATTCAAGAAATGCTAATTTTAGGGGCACAAATTTTGGTAGTATGTGTGGAGCAACAGGGCATCCATAAACTCTTATTATTGTAACTTCTGGGAGGAAGAACCAATCTCCAAAATTGTGTGTATGACCCTGCTCTGGTCTTAAAGCCAAAGGTCTCACTAGTTGCAAAATTTTGTTGGCAATCTTGGTATTGCATACCCAAGAAATCGAAGGATTTTTTGTAAAAAATCTTCTTAGAATACAAAAAATATTGAATTCTTGCATCGACTGTCCCAAATATAGCACCATTTCTAGACAGGTGTGGGATTCCCTTGCTCATCTATTATAGCCAAGTCCATTATTTTAGTCCA
Source organism: Sequoia sempervirens (assembly GCA_007258455.2). Lineage (NCBI taxonomy): Eukaryota > Viridiplantae > Streptophyta > Pinopsida > Cupressales > Cupressaceae > Sequoia > Sequoia sempervirens. The sequence continues at coordinate 31,294 of VDFB02255745.1, forward strand.
ATGGTCCCTATTCTGGTACAATATTAGATGACATAGTAGGGAATAGTGTCTGAATGTAATCGGTGTTCTATCCTCTATAACTTGGGAGAATTCATCATCTAACGCCTTCTCAAGGTATGAAGAAAATTCATATTCAATATTAGTTTCAAGGTTTTGAATTCTCATGGCCATCATCATTAGGCCTATTGGAATTTTATCTTGAGCATCTATCCCCAACACTTGGCAAAGAGCTAAATATGTATTCACAAAGTAATAATAAAAATTTGTCACATTGAATGGTTCAGTAGTGGTAGTAGAGATGGGGAATGTTCTATTACCAATGCCTCTTTTCATATATAGGGGTACCTCATCACTTCTATAAGTATTTTTTAACCTAGCATAATCCTCCTCGCTTTTCTATAGGTTTATCTTTGTCATAGCCTCCTTGTTTAAGCCAAAATACTCAATGATGGCTTTTCTAGTTACTTCTACCAATACTATGTCATTTGGAAACCTTACTATTTTGGTAGCTGAGTGATAGTGTTTGTCTATCAGTCTGATAAATTCTACATCATCAAACACATTTGGGAAAATCAACCTTGCTATATCCAACATCCAAGCATTTGACACTGGAATCTTCTCATTTATCTTACTGTAAAAATACCAAAATAGGTCCCATCCAGATTTGGAAATGAGGGCATCCCTACAACTTTGTGTGGTGTCCACAAGAAACTTCATATTACCGTCTTTAGTAGACCCTAGAAGTATATCTAATATGGACTGATGGAGTGGTCTCTTCTTTACTTTAGGTTCTTCATCCTTAATTTTAGGCTGACTTTCTTTTACTTCTGATTGTTTTGTTTTAGGATGGAGTGCTTTCTTGTTTACTTTAGGTTCTTCATATTTAATTTTAGGCCGACTTTCTTTTACTTCTGATCATTTTTAGTTTAGGAGGCATGTTTCAATTTTCTCTACTATGGCTTTAGATGAAAAAACCTTGAAAGATGTTTTATATGTTATAGAGCTCTTTTAGAGAGTTTTTGTGCACTTACCCAAGTATTTCACGCTTGCAGGACTTCTTTTTCTCGTATCCTTAGCTCCTTCCATGCTAGTGCACTACAATTGAGTGTGATATTGTGAAAACTCACTTATCTTTGGATGACACGGTATTCAATCATATTAGTTTTTCCAACTCTTAATAATTTAATAGCATTTAATTTTGGCAACTGATGTGATTTTATGTATGTATTGGTGTAAATTGTAATGATGCCACGATTACCATACTACCACCATCTCTTATTATACCCATTGCAGTATGGTGATGTTTTTCCCTTCCCTTCTATTGTTTACCATAGTATCGCCTTGCTCAAGGATTCTTGCTATGGGGTTGCGGTGTATACTGCTCTAACGCATATATTGCTCACCTTCTCAACAATATAGCGGTGTATGATTTTTATCATTACTTGAAGAGTGTTGATGAGACAATCTTTTTTCTCTTATCGATATATCAATGTCTCATCGACATTAGATCTTATGTTCCTTTGATGTTGGTTGCGGGTGTCGATGAGATAGGTTAATATCTCTTGTCGATATGCCATTGTCTCATCAATATAGTGGTGTTTTTCCCTTCCCTTATGTTGTTTACTGCACTACCTCCTTGCTCAAGGATTCTTGCTATGGGGTTGCTGTGTATACCGCTCTCACGCATATTTTTCTCACCTTCCTGGTAGTATAGCGGTGTATGCTTTTGATCATTACTTGAAGAGTGTTGATGAGACAATCTTATTTGTCTTACCAATATCTCAAAGTCTCATCGACATTAGATCTTATGTTCCTCTGATGTTGGTTTCCAGTGTCAATGAGACAAGTTAATGTCTCTTGCCGATATGCCACTATCTCATCAATATTTTCCTTCGGCAGTATTTCTTTATATATCAGTGCAACTCTGCCATGTCAGGGAGACTTGTGATTATCGCTGTGGTATAGCAATTTTTTTCCCTTCCCTTCTACTATTTACCGCACTACCACCTTGCTCAAGGCTTCTTGCTGCGGGGGTATGGTGTATACCGCTCTACCGCATATGTTGCTTACCTTCCCGACGGTATAGTGGTGTATGATTTTGATCATTACTTGAAAAGTGTCGATGAGACAATCTTATTTGTCTTACTGATATCTCAATGTCTCATCGACATTACTTTGTTATATCCAAGAGTTGTGTTTCACCAAGCACTTGTAGATATACCTTGTCAATGTGACATAAGTGATTCTCTCCTTGATATTCCCATATCTTGTTGGCATTTCACTATTTTACATCATCAATGAGACATATAAATAAGTCTCTTCAACATAGGGGTGTCTAAATCAGCGCTAAACCCGGAGCTAAACTTGAAGCCAAAGTCAGAGCTATGTAAACTCGAAGCTAAATTCGGAGCTAAAGGTGACACTACACTCGAAGCTATTATCAATGGTAAAGACGGTGTTACTTTAGGTTCTAATTAGTGTCGACTTGTACTGATCGGTGTAGTAAAGGCCAAAAATTGTGCCATCCCGATAAATAGTGCCGACGTTTTAAATTTTTTTCCAAAAAATACATTAAAATATTGGGTGGAAGCAAAAAATGGAGCAAATCACAGGAATTTGTTGTAGTGAAGGTTCTACAAAATCTGGGTCTTCCTCATACAATTTCTTCAGTTCATCAAAGCCTAATACCTCCACTCTCATTTCTACCAATAAATTCCTTCTCCTACTCAAGGCATCAACAAATCTATTTGACTTTCCACTCTTATGTTTCAAAACAAAAGTATAACTCTGCAAGAATTCCACCCATCTCATGTGTCTTTGATTCAACTTACCCTGACTGTTCAAATATTGCAAAGCCTGATGATCCGTATACAACACAAAATCCTTAGGAAACAAGTAATATCTCCACTTATTCAAGGCTTGAACTATGGCATAGAACTTTTGATAATACACTGAATATCTTCTCCTAGCATCATTCAATTTCTCACTGAAATAAGCCACTGGTCTTCCTTCTTGACTTAATACTACTCCAATTGCATTTCCACTTGCATCACAGTCTACTTGAAATACCCTGTTAAAGTCTGGTAAAGCCAACACAAGCTGATCAGTCATCTTCTATTTCAACAAATCAAAACTCCGGTTTGCTCTAGATTTCAACCTAAAATCTTTCTTATCTCCTCTCATTTTTTTGGGTCATAGGACTACAAATAGAACTAAAATTCTTAATGAAATTTCAGTAGAAACTAGACAATCCATGAAATGATCTTACCTCTCCAATGATTTCTGGTGTAGGCCATTCAACAATTGCCCTTATCTTCTTAGGATCCATCTTCAATCCATCCACATATATCACAAATCCTAGATATACCAATTCTTCCCTCATGAAACTACATTTCTTAATGTTTATCAACAACTGCTCTTCTCTCAACCTCTGCAAAACTTGTCTTATATGAAAAAAATGTTCTTCTCTACTCTTACTGAAAATCAAGATGTCATCCAAATAGACAATTACAAACTTACCCAAGAATTTCTTCAATACCTCATTCATTAGCCTCATGAAAGTACTCGGTGCATTTGTTAGTCCAAAAGGCATCACCAACCACTCATACAATCCTTCATTTGTCTTGAATATTGTCTTCCACTCATCCCCTTCTTTGATTTTGATATGATGATATCCACTCTTCAAATATATCTTTGTAAAGTATTTAGCTCCACTCAAACAATCCATAATGTCATCCATTCAGGGAAAAGGAAATCTATACTTCACCGTGATCTTGTTTATGGCTCTAGAGTCTATACACATCCTCCATTCTCCATCCTTCTTAGTTGCTAACATAGCAGGTACTGCACAAGGACTTAAGCTTTCTTTGATCAAACCCTTCCTCAACAACTCTTGCACTTGTCTATTCAACTCTTCATTCTCTACAGGTGCCATATGGTGTGCTGCTTTATTAGGAAAACTAGTTCCAGGAATCAGATACATGCAATGACTAATACTCCTCATAGGTGGTAATCCATCAGGTACATTATCTGAAATGATCTCTTCATATTCTGCCAACAACTCCTTTATCTCCTTCGGTTGTTCTTCTATATGCTTCAAGTCTTCATCCTTCTTAGGAACCAAGGCATAGAACATGTTCTCATGTCTCAATCCATCCAGAAATCTCCCTCCATCAACCAACAAAATTCTAGCACTCATACAAACCTCAACTTTAGGAACATCCTCCAATGGCAACAAATTCTACTTCATCCCATTAGCAACAATCGTATATGTGTTCTTCTTCCATCATGAATAGCCTGTCTATCATACTGTCAAGGCCTTCCCAAAAAAAAAATGGCATACATCCATAGGCATGATATCACATAAAACTTCATCATGATAATTTCCTATCTTCAATTTCACCAAACATTGTTCACTTACTAGTGTCTTATGCTCATCTTGAATCCATGCTATCTGATAGGTCTTTGGGTGTTTCAATCTTTCCAACTTCAATTTGGTCACCATCTCTTCAGAAACTAGGTTCTCAAAGCTTCCACTATCAACAATCACTTTGCAATGTTTACCAACTACCTTACATCTGGTCTTAAACAAATTCTTTCTCTGCAACGGTTCCTGCTCCATCTCACTTTGACACAATACTCTTCTATTCACCAACACTTCTCCATCTTCTTGTCTATTAGATGATCCAACATGATCTTCCTCAACAAAGGTTGTCTTCTATTATTCTCAGTCTTTTTGCTTGTCTCTCCCTGGTTACATTCAAACGCTCTATGTCCTTCTCCACCAAACTTAAAGCAAGTTCCCTTGAATACTCTTTTCTCTTGTCCTCTATCATCTTTTCTATAACCCTCATTCCCGTAACCACCATAACCTCCTTTTCAGTAATATTTTCCATCATCTCTACAGTACGAATTATCATTCTTACTGATTTCCTTATCTTTATTTTGATCTACAAAAGATCCTCTTCCTCCTCCAGTAAAAAATATTCCTCTCTAAAATCTTCCACCTCTTCCTCTTTGTCTTTGCTCATGTCTTTTATTCAGCTTCTCTTCTGATTTTAGGGAACATTGATATGCCTCTTCCCCACTCTGCAACTTAATCAAACTAATCTCATCCTATATATATGTACTCAATCCATTCACATATCTGGCTACTTGCTTGATCTCATCCTCCGAATGTCCGGATCTGATATTCAACTTGTAGAACTCCTCAGTATACTCTATCACACTTGACTCATTTTGCTTCAAATTTTGCAACTTCTAAAACAAACTGATCTGATAATCTGTAGGCATAAACTTTTTTTTAACTTATTCACCATCTGATCCCATGATTTTATTTTCTCCTTTCCTCTTCTTTGTTTATCTATCTGCAAATGTTCCCACCAAAGGTATGCATGTCCTTTTAACTTTGTACAAGCAAATTTCACCTTCTTACCTTCAATGGTACCTTCAAAATCAAAATACTTTTCCATCTTTGTTATCCAATCAAGCAATTCATTTGAATCCAACTTACCTCTATAATCTGGTGGACTAAAATGTGGTCTAGTGTTTGCTCTAGTTAGGGCTCTTATGAACCTCTCTTCTCCTTGATCAAGGCCAAGTTGATCTTCTCTTTCCCTTTCTTCCTGTAATTCTACCTCTTTATCACTCACATCATCAACTGGTCGACCTCTCCTCTAGGCTACTTCAACTGCATCTAATCTAGCAACAATTCCTCTCAACATCTCCATTAAAGTTGGGTTTTCATTTCCATGCGCTTCATTTCCTCTAACATTTCTTCTTCCCGCCATCTTTACAAAAGTCCTCTACAGTTGTAGGTTGGATCCTCAGTCCACCACCCCACAACAAATCTTCAACAAGGCACCGCAAATTTTGGCGATCTCTCATAGATCGAATCTCACTCTGATACCAATCTAGTGCAACCATAGTAAGAGGGTCCTCAAAGAGAAAAATAGGGACCGTGCAACAAGAGTCACACAATGGAAGCAACACAAAAATTGGAGGAAAATGTAGATTCAAACATTCTTATTAATAGAAATTTCAATCACAATTGGCTAGCAACATCTGGGCTTACAAATTCGGCTCACAAGCCTGATACAACATGCTCAAAATACAATTTTATTATATGCTCCTTAACACGAGTGAAAATATTACATATCCAATCTATCTTAATCTACCTAATCAACTTCCCCCATCCTAATGATCTATTACAAGCTTTATATTATATCCGAAGATCCAAAAATCTTTTCCGTTGGCCAAAGATCATTACAATCTCTAATGAAAGAAAATGTAACGCGCACATGAAATAGGTTGGCCTAAAATTTGAATTTCTCCTCAATAGGTGCATAGGATGAAGTGTGGACTTATAAATAAGGTCGAGGAAACCCATGGAACAATTAAAATAACACCATCAAGATCCACAAGTTACGAAAAAGATCCACAAGTGATCAAACTAGTTGTTAGGCTTAAAAATTATTTCAGTGCCAGTTCAAGAAACTACCATTAAATCCATAAGCGATAACTTGCCAGAAAAAGATCCAATCACGCTCAAATCTTGGAATAAGGAAAATGAACATGTCCACGATGTAAACATAGATCTGCAAGGTCTGGTTAGAAAATATGATGAATCCACCAATCATGAACTGAACAACAACAAAAACTGAAAAGAAAATATTTTTGGTTGATGCAAGATTGCCAAGAACCAAGGATGCTCTTGAATCAATTTTACCACAAACACTCATCTTTTGATTATGTTCTCAAACTAGATGTTTATGTCAAAAAAATCATAACTTTCACAATGTCTGTTTCATGAAAATCATGAGATTAAAGCCACAATTTCCTATGTTGTCTTTGGTAAATATGGGTTTGAGATTAATGTCAAGATATTTGTAAATCGCTAAGGATAAATCCTTGGGACAAGCAATAATATCAAGGCTAACTCAAGAAGTACATATTAGAGCCAAAGTGTTTAAAATTTGGATAGTGAATGTTTGTTTTTGGATTGTTCTGAAATCAAGAAAATTGTTAAATTGACTCACAAGCATTACAACCCTAGGATAGAAATGGCTATATTTGTTGTATTCCCACTTGGATTTCTCCAACTATGCTTATTCAGAGCAGATGATAAGAAGTTTGACCACACTAGCTCCCCTCCACAACACTCACTTCTACGGGTTAGCCAAGCTTCAAGTTCTCATGAATCTACCATGACAAACTTTTCATCTCTACTAAGAACCGAAAATATGTGGGACAAACTTCGGAGGTCCAACCTCCTGACATCAATAAATATTAGGGATTTTTGGCTTCTACACAAAGGTTCATAATAAGGGCATCTAGTTTATGGGGTGCAATGATAAACTCCTTGCGAGAGGTCTCCCAACCCTTAGAACAAGGGCTTTATGCATCATAAAGATACTGGGGGAGAGCTATCATGTACCACTTCCCATTGTTTATGATTTTCATCGCAACCACAAATTTATATAGCGGTTTGGAAGAGCTTGGATTATGCTTGTTACCACTTGGGTCGTTCCCTTGGGGTGAGTACTTTTTCCCATCTAAAGGTGAACAATAGCGAGTAAGTACATTCGTAGTTCAATCATCTTTGTTTGCATGCACAAAGAGAGAACACGCACTATGCCTTTTCTCACACTAGCATGGTTGTTCAATTTTAAATCCAAATTGAAAGATGGAGGTGACTTTGCAAAGTGTTAGGGAATGTTTATGTTTCTTAAGATCACCAAATGGCGTGAGAGAATTGCATACACATTCACTAGCAATTTTGAAAGCCACAAAACAAAACAAACAATTGTCAATTTTATCCTTCAAAGCAATAATGAGCTAATTTTAAGCACCAATTGAAAGGTGAAGTTTCCTTGTTCAATTTTAAGCCCAATTGAAAGATGTGATGTGAGGGTTCATTTTATCCAACTTTGAATGTTCATTTAAAACCCAATGGAAAACTAGTGCATTGCCTAATACTGAAAGCAAAAAAGCATGAAATTGGGCTATAATTTCCCCAAAGCGTTGAACGCTAGTTACAATTATAGAATGTTTAGATAGAAGAGAAGGTCTTCAATTTTTCTCCATACCTTAAAACCTACAAAACCCTATTAGTCTAACAATGAAAACGTAATTAGACATCGATCAATAATCAAATAATCAAAAGAAATTAAGTCACATGATGAAAAACAAACATGAAGTTTCTTACCCTAGTTGAGTGTTGCTACACACGATGGCGTCACAATTTGAAATTTGGGGATCACTCTGGTGAATTTGAGCGTCACTCTACAGAGAGGCCAGTGAGCAGGATTGCATCACTGTTTTGATGGGCGTCGCTGTAAATGAGTGCGTCGTGATTTGAACTTTAAAAGCGTCAATTTGGTGAAGGTGAGCGTCGTCGTTTTCGATCCACGATACTTCAAATTTAAATACACATCGCTATATTTAAATCGGTGTCAGCCAATTAAATATGCGTTGCTATATCAAATTGCTTGGGCATCATTGTTTGTGTTTTGAGTGTCACTGCCCTACAAAACAACATGAACATGGATTTTGAGCTAAAATATGGTTAAATGATCTATTTTCCCTCCTAGCGCTAGAATGTCGATACGAAATATCGATTATTGGCCAAATTAGCTTGATCCATGAAGAATCGAAGTATAACGGAGCCACTAATACTTGAATCTCAACAAGATCGATCAAACAAGATTAAAACTAAACATTTCATCAAAACCTAACATACTAAATTATGAAAGATATTAAAACATCTATTCTAATCCATTCAAAATTTATCTTGTTGTGGAATTGGTGTCGTGTTGATGTGGATGGATGACCCTTTTCCAATCCTATGATAGTGAGTTTGTCTCAATTGATTCTATGGAAGAGAATCGATGAAACCATGGTGTTTGGTGTATGAAAAGCATAAAATATGCACAAAATGAACATGATGCAAGCTAAGTTACCATGATTTTATGCTTAAATTATCTAATTATGCAATTGCTAAGCTAATCTAAGCTAATTTAAGCTAAAATGATGCTAAAAAATGAAAACCCTAATTTATTTACAAACTAAGATGGATGCATGGAAGCCATTAATGGATGCTCTAAGCTATTATGCAACTAAAAAAAATTGAAAATAAGTTAAATGTATGCAAATTGAATGTATGGATGTGAGTAAATTTAACAACATAATTTTCCAATAAAAGATGGATCCATTTGTCTCCAAATAGTGATCTATTTATAGGAGAGAAAATGAAGAATGGATGGTTGAGATCAAAAAGCTTAAACAATGGTTCAGGATGAAGGAGATGAGAGGCATGGATTATGGATTCTCATCAACATATGAGAATGCAAGATGAAATTTAATCAAGGGCTCACACTTTCCTCAAACAAACACACTTTTGACCTGCTCACACAAGTCAAAGGTAACTTGTTTAGGAGGTTGAAGGGTTAACTTTCTTTTGAAGCTAAGTGAGTTGATTGGAGGAAAGTGAATATTCCTTAGAATATTCGATTAGGGTGAGGAAAAAAGGTTAATTTACAGATTAAAACAAAGTTTTAATTGTGCAAAAAGGATAAAGAATATTCCATGGGAATATTCCCTTTGATGAGAGGAATAATTAGTTTAATTGCTAATTAAACAAGGTTTAATTTATACAATTAGGGGACTAGAGGAATTAGATGATATTTATTAAATTAGATGATTTAATAAGTAGGAGAGGGGTGAAATGATATTTAATCAAATGACTTAGGGTTATTTAATTAAATAAGATGACTTAGGAGATTAAATTAAATATTTTGATCTATTCAATTTAATGAGATGAAGTGTTAGTGCGAAAAGAGGTAAATTAACCCAATTAATTAATTAGGCCAAATAGACAAAAATGATGTAATTAATTAATTAGCTATGCTAATTAAATCAATTAAGTGAAAAGAGGATGTATTAAAGAGGAAATGATGTTAATAAATTTGTTTCAAATGTATGATATTGATTAGGACATTTTTCAGTGTCTACAGTAAGCATGTGATATTTGAATTAAATCCCACAAGGAAATATTAGTTGAAGTGTTACAAAGTTGTTCAACAAGATCATATTCCTTACTACTATGTTGTTAGATATTAGGTGTGGGTGGGAGGTATGGTTGATGAAATGGAAGGGATGTTGGAGTTTATTTTGGTTTCTAGTGTTATATGTGTGAGCTATAGTATGATAACTTGGTTGTTGCATCACATGATTACTAGTAAGTTGTTTTGTAAAATTTAGAATAGAAATTGGAGGTATAAGAGGTCCTATAATGAGCGGTGACTTAGAAGGTCCAATAATTAGAGTAATTTTAGGATGTCCAAAAGGATTTTGAAGAGGTCCAATAACTAGAGGACTCTTAGGAGGTCTAATAATCAAAGGATACCTTATAGTCACTTGTTTGTTCATAACCTCAATGAAATTGACTTCTTGTTGATGATTTTCTATTAAGGTGGAATCTAAGGTGACCTTAGCATCTTTATCTAAGAAAACCATCTCACTATATTTTGAAAGGAATGTATCAATAATGTCATCTTCTTGTGCCATAATATCTTCCCAAGTGGGAGAAGCATTAGGAGAGGTACAAAAAATATTCTCATGACACTCAGTGATTGGATCTTCTAACACCATAGTACCTTCATCACAAGTAGGAGGGGTATTGGGAAATGTACAACTATGATTGTCATGATTATCTATGATTGCATCCTATTGCACCAAAATATTCTCACAAGTGGGGGAGATGTTCCAAAGATGAATGAATATTAGGAAAAGTGATATTAAGAAATGTGTCAATAATTTCATCTTCTTGTGTCAAAATATCTTCCCAAGTAGGAGAGGTTTTGGGAGAGAAACAAATAATATTCTCATGATGCGCAATGATTATATCTTCTAATGTAAAGATACCTTCTTCACAAATAGGAGAGGTATTGGGAGAAGAACAATTATGATTGTCATGATTTCCAATGATTGCATCCTCTCTCACCGAAACATTCTCACAAGTAGGGTGTTGAGATATGGTGTTGTACACCATTACATAAAATGTTATATTATAATCTAATTAAATAATTATTTAGTTGTGATGCACCTAGGTGGTGTGGTTAATCACAATAGGTAATTATTTGGGGACCACTTTATGTTGTATTGTAACATTGTATTATTATTTAATGTGTGTGAGATATTGGATAGTAATTTAATATTGGGGAATATTTAAAAAGTGAAAACTTAGTACACAATATTAAATAAGGGGTTAGTGGTTTTATTTTCACATGGTTTTATCTTACCAGTTGGTTGTATTTGTGTGAGCTTGAATCTATAAAAGCAAGCACATGTTTAGTGGTTAAGGTTAGTTGGGTGAGTGGGTTGTCATTATTGAGTCTTTTTGAAGAGTGCATATGTGAAGCATGGCATGGGATGTATGGATTCATACTTGGACACATGGGGATGCATTGGAGAGGCTTGATGCTTTAGAGGTATTCATTGTAACTCTTGTAATATTGCTTTATTGTTGAATAATATATGGAGTATGGATGCTTTTGGAGATTGAGTTTTTCCTCTTAAGGGTTTCCTAGGGTATATCTTGTGTTATCTTGTGGCTTGTCTATTTGATCTATGCATCATGGTTACTTGTATGCATGTTTATATCTCATGGGGTTATGTATAAGAAATGGATTAATATTTTGGGTTGAATGCATTATTTCCTAAAAAGTGGTATCAGAGCTTTCATGGTTGATGGTTTTTTGTTATAACCATTATTTTGAGAGATTTGTGAAAAGTTGAATCCATGGACATGCATGATAGATTTGAGGAATTATAAGATATGAAACATATGTTGTAGGTGTTTATTTATAGATTTAGGATTTTGGGTTGTCAAGATTTGTTGGGTTTATTGCGAATCTAAAACTTTCAAATTTTGGGTCAAAAGGGTTTCTTGGATTTTTCTTTCATATGAGGGTTTTGTAGAAGACATTTCATAGATGACCTCTTGAGACAAAACAAAATTCACCATTGGATCAAAGAGGCTCGAGATATGAAAAATGACATAAAATTTTCCCTATTTTGGAAAAGTTGAAAAAAAGGCAGAATTTTCTTGCTTCTTGGACCCCCGACCTTACAGTCGTACATTCACAAAAATAAAAAAATTTAAAATATACGGTTTAACTAAATAATCCTACAAAATATTTTTTTAAAGGTTTTATTAAAAAATATTTATTAAAAATATTTTTGAAAGCCTTTGTGGAAATTTTTTAAGAAAATAAAAAATAATAATTTTTTTGACAGGGGGTCCAACCCCCCATGCCTGTCGCTGCAGTCGACGTACCGGAGGGTACTATTGCTGCTAGTGGCAAGCCTCTATCGATGCCAACCGATGGGTACCATTGCTAGTGGGGATTTCCCCAAAGTAGGTCCCTCTAGTTCGGCGGCCTGGCCACCACCATTTAAATTAGAAAAAGTTAAAGCAAATGCCTGCCATTAAAATTTTTTGACCACCCAAATTTTATTAAATAAAATTTAAAACGATTTCAAATCTGCCAGTTAAAACTTTAAAAGGTGGAGATTAAACTATTTTTAATATTAATTTTAAATCCACCACCCATGGGCCACTGTTTCTTCACCCAGGGCACCACCACCACTAGTGGGCTGCCCAGGAACCATTGGCCAGCTTGCTCTACATGGCCAAATAGGTAGTTTTTTTCAAAATTGCATAACTTTTGACTATGAAGTCAAATTTTTTTGACTTCTTATACTCGTTGCAAAGCTGGTTCTGATCACTACACAATGGTATAGGGTTGGTTTCCTCATTTTGTGGTTTTGATTATTTTTTTTATCTTGAAAGTTAGATGTTCTCTTGTAGATGGTTTTGGTCATAACTTTTTCATATGAAATCAAATTTTTAATTTCAAATAAATGTTGGACAGCATGGACGGTGTACTAAATAGTAGTTTGGGTAGAGCTTTAGTTTTTGGTGTAGAATTAGTTTGGTACTTGTTTGATCACTTGTAGGAGATTGAGATTTAGGGTGTGATTGTGTGAGCATCTAGATGATTCAAGAGACGAAAACTTGAGGGAGTACATGTTTTTTATATGATATTTATGATGGTATAGCTGATTATTAGTTTTGTGATTCTAGTACAGGTTTACAGGTGTTTTCTAGAGTTGGGCTTTGATGGTGATAGGTACATAGGTTGTATTTGGTTTTGAGGACATGGTTTGACATGAGTGGAGAATTGGAGTCTTGTATGGGTGATAGTTGAGTGTAGGTACAATGTTGGCTATAGTTATGGTGTCATGGATATGCAGGTACATTTTATGTATTGGCACGACATGATCATATATGTGGTTTTTTAGTGGTGTTATGGTTTGGTATTAGGAGATTTTTATTATATTCTTGATTCTTGTATGGTTCTTTGACTATGGTTACTCATTTGTGGAAATGTTTGGCAAATTAGATATTTGGTTGATTCAATGTTTGAGTCTTGGTGTCTACAGGTTACTGATGTGATGATGAGTTTGCATGTTTTAGTGGTTGGATATATGAGTTATGTGATTTGTAGGTATGTGAAACCTATTAATTGCAGTGGGATGAATTGAATTTGGATTGTCTATATCCACCATGTTTGATTCATTATTGTTGCATAATTTGTTACTTGGCCTTGTCTATGGTCATTTGTGCATTGGTATGTTGCTTTGGGATGAGAGGGTGGATGACTAGATTATCTGATTAGTCAGTTGATGGGACTTGTAGCATGTAGTTTGATCATGATGTCAGGATAGTTTTCTACATTCATTGGTTATACACTTTTAGTGGGATCTTTTGATAGTGATGACTTTGTGGTGTAGGTTTGGTTCTTGATGGTTTGATGGCAATTGTATGTATCTTCTTGGTTTGAAGATCTTAGGTTTGCTTGATGTTACTGACATTTCAATTGTGTGTGTAGACTTGGATGATCTTCATGGAGGAGATGGTAGTCACAATACCATGTGTAGCTTGGTATCATGGTTCAGTGGGATTTGTTGGTAGTGATGTGGATGCATCATTGGTGACGGTTATCTTCATGTGATTGGAGATGTGGTTTTTTGGTTTAGAGTGTGTTTATTATTATGTCATTATATACTCTTGATTCTAGATTAGAGTTTGGAATGTTATATGTTCTCTTGAGATTAGGATGTATGCATTGGTGCACATGATCTCCTAAGAGGAGATGGTTAGATCATGGATGTCATGGTATGTTCTTGATTTTGTGGTTGGAGCTTTGACATTGATCTTGGTGGTTCTCTTTGTATTGAGTACATGATCATTTTCTTGATTACTTCATGATGGTGCTATGTTGCATTTGAAGTTTGGAATGTATTGATTAGATACAAGTGCTCATGGATACTTGGAGACGTTGGTGAGGTTGGAGTTCTCTTGTGATTAGAGACATTTTCTTGAGACAGTTACTCTTTGGAGGTTTCAGTAGGAAGACCGAGGAGCTTTCACCTAGATATGGACACAAGTTCATGATGGACCAATAGAGGAGATTGTTCTTGGAGTGAGTCATGATGACTTGGTTATCCTAGAGGAGCATTCTCATTCCCCACTCTTGGTCTACTTGGCGGTTTATCTTTTGAGAGGTATTTTCCCATTATTTCTTCCAGATGTGTTATGTTTCATGCTTTTATTTCTTATGGGATTGAGTAGATTCATGGTGATTGATTTTGGAGACTTTTTTGAGGATTATTTAGCATGAGTTTATATTGATTTATCTTTCATGGATATGGATCTTGAGCTATGAATAGTTAGTTCCAGAGGATTCATTTTGAGAGATGTTTGGCATGGTTATCTCCTTGTGTATTTTAGTTTATGTATCATTTGTTGATGAGGATTTTATGAGATGTTTATGGGATGATTTCTATATTTATGAATGGTTAATTTTAGTTTGATCTTCTTAGTTAGAGAGGTTTACATCCATGTTGGCATTTACATGATTCACATGTTGTTTGACCTAAGAGATTGAATGTTGTTTTGGATGTTGTTGAGGCTTCTCATTTTGGGTTGTTTGGAGATCATACTTGACAAAACATTACACTTTTGAGGTGTTGGTATAAGGACATGTTATGGTTTGCAAGTTTTCTCTCTTCAAGGTTCTTTCTTGAAGGTTCATGTTCATGCGATTTAGGAGGATGGTGGCAACATATTGTGAGAGATTATACAACTGTTTTGGTTGCATGTGTAGATCATTGTTATTGTTCTTGGTACTTCATTGTTGATCATTTATCACACATTGATATAGTGTTGATTGGTAGACTTGATATTATTTGACATTATCCATACAATGGAAGTTCCTAGATATGTTTGTTATTCATTGATAGGTTTGATACAAGGAGCTTGTGATTGTGGTTTATGGGTTGCATATGTTGTTGGCATGTTTATAGATGTATTTGATACCTTGGAGGTATGGATGGTTGGATGTATAAGCATGTGTTTTCGATTCTATTCTGATCATGTGTGTTTTTACTTGACAACAACTTGTTTGGATCCTTTCTTATCACTTGTATTTGATGATTGTGTTCTTGGATTGATGCATCTTCACCTTGGCATGTTCCTTCTCTTCCATAGGTGGAACATTGGAGGATGAGAGGAGTTCTTTCTTGAGATGGTGGTCACCTTGTTTTTATTGTAGGTATCTTGATGGAGCACGAGAGCATGTTATAGTTTCATGTGGTTACATGTATGGCTATGATGATGTATTTCATTGATTAATACCTTATGCAATGTATACAACAAGTGGGAGAATGTTTGGATATGGTGTTGTACACCATTGCATAAAATGTTATATTATAATGTTATTATTAAATAATTATTTAGTTGTGATGCACCTAGGTGGTGTGGTTAATCACAATAGGTAATTATTTGGGGACCACTTTGAGTTGTATTGTAACATTGTATTATTATTTAATGTGTGGGAGACATGGGATAATAATTTAATATTGGGGAAAATATTTTAAAAGTGAAAACTTAGTACTCAATATTAAAGAAGGAGTTAGTGGTTTTATGTTCACATGGTTTTGTGGCACATGATTTTATCTTACCACTTGGTTGTATTTGTGTGAGCTTGAATCTATAAAAGCAAGCACATATTTAGAGGTTAAGGTTGACTGGGTGAGTGGGATATCATTATTGATTCTTTTTGAGGAGTGCATATGTGAAGCATGGCATGGGATGTGTGGATTCATGCTTGGACACATGAGGATTAATTGGAGAAGCTTCATGCTTCAGAGGTATTCATTGTAACTCTTGTATTTCTTTATTGTTGAATAACAGATGGAGTATGGATGATTTTGGAGGTTGGGTTTTTCCCTCTTGAGGGTTTTCCCATGGTATATCTTGTGTTATCTTGTGGCTTGTCTATTTGATCTATGCATCATGCTTACTTGTATGCATGTTTATCTCTCATGGGGTTATGTAGCAAATGGATCAATATTTTGGGTTGAATGCATTATTTCCTAGCATATAGGAGATTTTGGGAGATGGGTTAAGGATAGGCAAAGTGATATTAAGAAATATGTCAATGATTTCACTCTCTTGTACCAAGATACTCTAAAAATTAGGAGAGATATTGGGAGAATGACTAACATGCTTGTTAATGACCCCATTTCATTTCCCTATATTGTACTCATAAGTAGGGAGATTAGAATTATACAAGCCATGCTTTACCATAAAAAACATCTTTGAAAAGTAATCATGTAGCTACTTTCCTTATGTGTCAAATGATGAAATTTAGATAGTTCTGTAAACATAATTGAAAAATAGACAGTAGATCTAGATAGGGGACATAGAGAGAGTTCTTCCATAGAAATTTAAGCCAAAAAATTTAGTAGGACAGAGGTGCCCAAATAGGATAGAGGTACCCAAATAGGACAGAGGCACCCAAACAAGACACAAGCACCCATGGGAATTTGTGTCCTAGATAGGGGTTCTAAAATTTTAAATTTTGACTATGTAAAGCACTATTGAAGGATTTTGGGTCTACTTGCAAATAGGTTGAATATTTGATATTTTCTAGATTGTGCTCAATTTAGGACAATGTACTTCAAAATGTAAGTGTACAACAAAGTTGAAAATGTTTTGACAAGTCCTGAATGTAAATTTTAGATTTGAAATACAATAATTGGCTACTTCTAAGATGCAAAGACCTGAAAATGATAATTTTTTTAATGAAATTTTGAAACTAAACAATGCACTTTCTCTCACCTTTATGAACTATATGTAAAATTCCTAAAAATATGCAATTATGAATTCCAATTTTGGGTTTTGCGAGCATAAATAGACTGAGCATACATAGACAAAAATCTATGAAAATTTTGGCTAATGCTAGGGTACAAGGATAGAGGCACCTGAGGGCATCTGATTCCTTGTTAGAGGTTCTAGAAATTCAAAATGTGAATGCTTATGTTGTTTTTTACGGTTGTTGAACTTCTATCTGCAAAAAGGTTTGATAGTGACTGTTTTTCCAAAATTTATTCAATTTAAGACAATATGATTCAAATACAAGTATGCAATAATAAAGGACATTTTGGAATGCAATTTTTAGATCTCATATGAAATAATTGACTATCTTGAAGTTGCAAAATTCTGAGAATGATTATTTGGTACAATTTTGAAACAAAACTATGCATTTTTTTTTTACTTTTTTTTATCTAAATGAAAGACGCCTAGAATGTAATGAATAAATTTCAGAATTTAATGACCTAATGAATGGAATTTGAATGTAGATATGACCTAAATGACTGAAATAAACCCTAATTCAATATATGATGTGATATGTGATGAAAATTTTGTGAATTTTTATTCTTTTATGATACAAAAATGAAACCCTAAATGAGAAATCCAAAACCATACAATGCAAAACCTAGATCTAGGGTTTGAAAGACTTCCAATTTTAGAAGATTTGTGATATTAGGAAGTCAGGTTCACCAACATGAAACATAGGAAAAGGTGATCCTAGGTCCTAAGTGCTTAGAACCATAGGATATAAGGACATTTCCTAGGGTTTCATTGAGATGGAGATCAACAAGGTGTATGGATTGACTTTGAACCATGAAGATGATCCAATCAAACCTAGATCTCCATCAATTAGGGGATTGGAATGATTTTGAATTTATTTTCCTTCACTAACCTAATTAGAATATGTTACCTAAAACTAAAATTGCAAGAATCCGATAATGATAAATGAAGACAGTCAACTGCAGGCATATCTAGAAAGTGCAAGAGACTATGTACCTATCACCAGAAGTTGGATCTAAGTGTTGTAGTAGGATTGGGTCACCCTAGGGAAAATGGGTCTTTGTATGACACTTTTTCTCTATTTTCAAGGTCCTCTGATCTCAGATCTGAGCTTTAGATTCCCACCTACAAATCTGTCATAACACTTTCAAATATTTTTATAACCAATTTTTTGTGGGTTGACAAGATGTAGGGCTTCAAATGCAATAATACAAAAAATCTTCAATATTTCCTCAATCCTCTTCGAACCTATAACCTGCACATTTAAAGAGAGGGAAAATGTTGGGCCATTTAGGGGCTTTCCTTAGTCAAACCCCATGTAAGTGATTCCACTTCCACAATGGCAATGTCGATGATAAATGATAATGGATGGGAAGGAATGATGAAATCACAAAGTGCTACAACTCACCACCATTCAATGGATTCATTGAAGGACTAAAGTCATGCACATCACTTCAAGGATTTGGATTTTGTTTTCTTGAATGCTTGAATACTTTGAAGACCTACAAAATAACATGAACACATGAACTCACATACACTTTGACATGAGGTTTGCATCTTGAATTTCTATAATAATACTCTGAAATACTTCTCTTGACTTGCTATTGGATTCTATTGGATTCTCTTAATGTTCACCTCTTACTAGATAGATCTCAAATGATCCAATAACTAGGTATTTATAAGCATTTATTGTAATTTTCTAAAAATTAAATCCCAAAAGCTAACACTTAAAATTTGAATTTTGAATATTAAGATGGCCACTCTAACATGCCAAAAACTAGGTCCTAGCTAAGAAGGGGGACCCATTCATGCTTGGGTGAATGGGTCTTGGCCCTAATTACTAGGAAATTAAGTGTCGGGGGCAACATATGAGTTGAATGCATTTATTCAATGCTTGAAATTTATTGAAAAGTGGTACACTTGGGCTTCGAAATATATAATTTTAGGAAATTATGGGGTCAATTAGGCTTAATAATTTAGGGGGAGAAAAACATAGTGTGAAATTGTCAAGGGTGACAATTTACGACACTACAATCAGCATTGCATTTAATTCTTAATTTGTGACCTTGCTTCTACTAGCATATAAAATAATTATGACCTTTTGACTTACATGGTTTTTTGGGTGATTTGAATGATGGAATGGAAAAGATTCAAAAGGTGTATCTAGATCTTTGGATTGTGTGAGTGAAATTTTGATAGATGTATATTGAATTTTGAATTAGACTTGTGAGTTAAAAACCAATGGATTATGGAATAGATCAACTTAGAATTATTTAATCCTCTTAAGTTAATCTAACCATGGATAAGCTAATTTAATTTTTTACATAGATAATATAGACCTCCAAGTAAAACTCTGAAACTAGAGATGAGGTAATCACGAGATCTAGGAAAACTTAGTGAATCAAATTTGAATAGGAAAATTGATGGTTATGGATGTATGCTAGATTTGATTTAAGAGACAAACCTAGGTATGCAAAAAATGGGAAATGAATGTGGTGAATGATCAAATCTTAGGTCTTTCTCTATGTATTTTAATAGGTATCAATTTTTTTTATTGTATCTCAATTTAGAGGACTGTAAGTTATGGTGATAGAAAGTAATCTAAATGAAAGAAAAATTACGCCAAAGTACAACACAATTGTGCCACAATATAGAATAATTACACCATAGTATAGGTGTTGGAAACCATGGTTGCACCCTCAATTAAGCTAGGCTTGGCTATCCTGTTGCAACATGGAAACACACCCTGATTTGTGGGTCAATCAATTGGTGGGAGAAAATCTCCAAAGTGGGTTGGTTCCCTCTAGCTAATCATCTAACTTATGAACTTTCTGAGGAAAAGGGAGCAAAAACAAGGCAGAAAAAAAAAACCAACAGCTAATGATGATCAACTAGATAACTAATATTTTGACAAAAATTGACTCACAACACCTCTCTCAAAGAAATTTTCTCTCACAATCCACTTTAGAACATCTAGCTCATTAGTGTTTTGCATAAATATTCCTAAACAATGAATACAATATGCAACCTAAACTATCTGTTACTCCTAAATATAACTCATAATAATAAGACAAAGAAGGATCCACTACTTTGAATCACAAACAAAATCATATGATCACTATGAGCTCATGGAAAGAAAAGAGAAAGGAGAACTCTTGTGCTTTTATTGGAAATGAAAGAGCAAGACATCAACTCTGATTCAACAATTTTACAAAAACTCTTTGCAATGCATAAGAGAGAAAGAAACAAAATTTTGAACCTTGAGAAATTTGAAATTTCTCCAACTTATAGGCATCAAGTGACATCCATGGTGCAAAAATAGAAAAATTGGGCCCAAAAAGAAACTCATTCTGCATTTTCGAGCTCAAGGAAAAATCCTAAAAAGAAGGGGCTCGAACTGCTCCAAACAAATTCACCAAAATGGAAATTTCTCATCTCCAACAAGCTGATCCAAAAACTCCACAAAATCAAGTTCAAAATTCCCCAGAACTGAAAATAGAATTTTAAACTGCCACCTCTTTTCCAAATCTGCCCAAGAACTGAAACTCAAAATAGAAGGTTTTCGAGAAGACTTGAGTGTATCAACTGCATTTTAAACAACAACTAACTAAGAAATTTATAGAAACATTGATTAATCAGTGTTTTACAACTTGCAGTTTCAAAATTACAAAATAGAAAGTCTCTCTTGTTACACCAAATTTTTACAATTCACTTCCAAATGCTCTAATTTTTTCTTTACCTATCGCAAATGTTTTTATTTTGCATCAATTTTTGCAAAAATCAAAATATTATACAAGGCTCTCTATTTGATTTTCTACAAAAATCATAAAAGAAAATAAGCCCCCCGATCACATATATTAATTCAAAATCCAAAGGGAACCCTAGACTGCTCAAGACTTAGGAAAAAAAAATAGGACCTAAAGTCATCATTCAATTTCTTCTAAGGAAAAATTCATGGCATCAAAAGTTTCTAAGGCACTGAAGAGCCTACCCTAGTGAGAGGGCAATGTGCATGGTTTCAAATTTGATTTTATTTAAAAATCACAAAAACTAAATGCCTAAGGCATTCAACCTGGGCAACATATGATGCAGGGTATTAATCAAGGAATTTGCTTTGAAAATAAATGTGATTAAAATCACGTTCGAATTAAAATATAAGGAAAACCCTAACACAAAAACTGACTCAAAACACATTTTGATTAACATTTTGCATTGGCTAAGTTAGGGGAAAATGGTGCTCTACTGGACGCCACCATGGGAGACTAGGGTTTGGCGTAGAGATTCCACCATTCAATATCTTTTCTTCTTCATTCTATTGTGCCTTCTTCTGCATTCGATGGTGACTATTCTTATCTGCATTTTGATTCATTTTATGTCTCCATTTGGAAGAAATTTGGCCCACTTGGCCGCGACCATGACTGGTTTTTTAATGGATTTTGTGTTTGGTTGTGTCAACCATTCCTCTCCACTCTTTATGGTCACCATGAGAGACTTTGTTTGAGCATATGTGAAGCTCAGGCCATAGGCATTGATGAGCTTCTCCACATTGATATTGAAGGTAAGCTCTACTTCTCCATTTTAAAAGGAATTTCCCTCTTAAATAAAGCTTGTTCAAGCTTTTCTTTACAAAAAATAATGAAGAACTGTGGGTTTTGTGAATTCGGCCATGTACAAGTCATGGCCATACTATGTGTTCTCCTTCTTTTCTATTGAATGTAATGTTATAGGGATCATCCCACAATGTGCAAATGATATCATTTTTTAAAATGAAAACATTTTAG
This sequence comes from Sequoia sempervirens, assembly GCA_007258455.2. Lineage (NCBI taxonomy): Eukaryota > Viridiplantae > Streptophyta > Pinopsida > Cupressales > Cupressaceae > Sequoia > Sequoia sempervirens. Next base: position 53,359 of record VDFB02255745.1, read on the forward strand.
ATAAATGCTTTCCATCTATATGGATTTTCAAAACCCTTCATGGCCACATTATGCAACTTGGTTCCACCATTTTATGAAAGCATTTTCTGCTATTTAGGGCTTGAAGCCTTGTTGTTTCTTCTTGTATTTGTATTTTGAATCAAAACCCTAAGCAGGTATTGTGATTTATGAAGAAACTTTTTCCCTCCGAGACTGCAGGTATGAAAGCATGAACTTAAGGTTTCCTTCCAATTCATGAGCTCGAACTATTTCCTTTTATCTCTACTTTTGAAGCATTTAAATGTGAGCAATGTGTATTTTTCCTTAGAAGCTCGAACTGGGTATTTGCACCTATTTCATTTTGAAAACCCCAGTTTATTGTAACATAAGCCTACTGTTTTAGAAAGCAATAATGTTTTCACTGTATGAGCCCATTATTGTAGCTTCATTTGTTACTTTCAGAATACAATGGTTTCACTTTACATATGCTTAACTTCATGAAAAACAAGAAATATGTAGCTTTCATTTTTGTGTAGTTCTTGTACCTTTTTAATTCTACCATTTGCTTCCAAATGAAACCAAAACAATGCAGCTTCTTAAGCACTCATCTCAATGCACTCACTAGCTTTTATTACTTGATCTAGTTTTTCATTTTGACACTGTTTGAAAGACTTCAAACACCTGGGAGCTTTCCACTGTTGATCAAAACTTTTGTTTGCATTCTTACTAAAGATGAAACAAATACAGAAGATTCCATGCTTACTTTCAAATACATTGCATACTGATGTGTCTACATTCATTCAATGCTATACTTGCACTTAGCCATTTTGATACTCCTATAGGTCACTTTGATGCTTTTGATCTTTTATTTCATGCACTTGAATGCTCAGAAAAATGCATATTTAGCCTCACATTTAATGAATCAATGCAATGTGACTTTCCCTTATGTTTTTAGCATCAAAATATTGAAGCAAAACTTACTTCATTCTACAAATTACCTTCATAAATGATGTTGTTCCACATTTCATTCAGCCTCAACACTTAACGCCTTGCACCCATAGTCAACTATGCCTCTTTTCATTCTTTCTCTAATTTCAGTAACTCGCTTGTAACCTTTGATAACTCTATTTTCTTGATCAGAGAAGCCTCCTTTTGGCATTCTTCATGCATTTTTATCTCCTAGACAACAACATGATGATGTGAAAACAATCATTGCATGAAATATTTTGAAATATAAGTAGTTGTTGATGATGCTCTGAAGCTTCTCCTTTTGCTCCAATTATCATTTGATTTGTAACAAGGCATTATGTATTCCTATTCACTATCACATTATGTGATGATGCACTTGATTGCAATTCTCTTGAGCAATTGATCACCTATGATTTTCATTTCATTGCATTTTGGATTTGATTGTCCTAGGTGATCACTTTCTTGAGTCTTCATGGAACTTGGATGCATATCTCTTTGAGAAATATTGAGTTATCTCTTTATAAAAACCCTTCGTGGAATGTTGAGGGAAAGCATGTTGGGTCTCAAACTTTGTGGGAGCCCGTTTTACACCACATGCTTTATGACATTAAAAAAAATAGCAACATGGATTTTCCTATACCTACACAAGAAACAATGTTAGATTAAAACATTAAATTTAGAATTTACTCATGATGCTTTCTCCTTGGTATTCTCTTGTACTCCTCTTGTTCTTGCTCAGTTGATTCAATGCATCATAGATAATATTCTACATTACTGTTGATGGGCCATGTAGGAATGTTCATATTTTGAGCTCTAACAAAATTTTCATCCATTTGTAGGTTCACTTGGAGCATGGAATTAGAAAGGAGAGCTCAACTCTGGAGGAAGCTCGAAGACACCATCAGACAATGATGATTATGTTCTTTCTTACATGCTCTTTCTCCTTTTCAATCTTTAGTAGTGTAGGATATTCTTTATGGTTCATTGTTCCAACTACTCCCATGGCTTGTGTGGGACACTTGATTCTCCTTTTTACTCCAATGAATAAAAAACAACATTTGTGAAATACTTGTTCAATTTTGTACTTTCTATTCTTGCAAACAATGTATTGAACATTATGAATTTATGACAGAATGAAAGCACTTCTTTTATTTCTTATGCAATACTTAAGGCTGCAAATCATATAAAGCAACTGAAAACACGTTCCATTTCTTAAAACTAAATGACTCAAATGTTTGCAATAGTTAAAACATCTACATAAACAAACTAAAATTCTTCACCTTAAAAATGAACTTGTATAACCAACTCTGTCAATTTGAGTTGTGTGAAAATTTGATAACACTTTTGGTGACCTCTGATAGGTGCTTGCTTGCTAAGCACTAGGCCAATTTCCTTATGAATATCCATTGGGAATGGAGTCAATTCTTCCCTTCTGAAACTCAAAAGTTCTAAAAAATATGAAAATTGCAACTCCAAACAGCAGCAAAACCAACACCAAAACAATAAAACAACAAACAAGCAAGGCCCCAATGGCTAAAAAGCAAGGTGCATAAGCACTTATTGAAAATAAAACTACTGAAAGGAAAGTGCTCCAAGCACTTATTAGCAACAACTACTCTACTATAGTGTAGCGGTAGAATAAGAACCTCAGAAATAGTGTTTCAAATGGATCCCATTGACAGGGATCAGAAGTACTTCTCTAGTTAACCTCGAGAGTTGAAATGAATTATACTCTCTACATTCTATTATGACAAATGGAACCTCCCAGATTGCATCAAATTTAGTATGTCTTCCTAGTTTATTATTGTTCTCATCCCATTTGAGGATGAAGTCCCCAACAACAAACTCTCTAAACTTTTCTCTTTTGTCGAAAGAGCTTTTCATCTGAGCTTGATGAATTTCAAGCTTCCTCCATGCTTCTTTTCTAGTTTCTTCCAACTCCATTAATTGTGCAAGTATCACCTCCATGGGTTGTTCTTCCAGCAGTTCAAGCTCCTTAATGTAACTCAAAGTTGGCAGCTCAATGGAGATTGGTAATTTGGCCTCTTTTCCATAAGTAAGGACATACATAGAGCAACCCATAGCTATCTTGGGTGTTATCCTATCAGACCAAAGGGATAACTTTAGCTTCTCATGCCATGTTTTCTTATTGTCCTTGATGGCCTTCTTGATGATTTTGATTAGGTTTTTATTGGTAGATTCTGCTTGCCCGTTACCCTACGGGTAATACTTTGATGAAGTGCTCAAAAAGATGTTATTTCTCACAGACCAATCATAAATCTTTAAACCAATAAATGCAAGAGTGTTATAAAAAATAATAGTCTAGAACACGAAATCTAGACACTAGATCTTGATAAAAATTTAGAATAGAGGCTTCATTTGCTTCTTTTAGAGCAACAACTTTGGTCCACTTAGTGAAATAATCAGTAGCGGTGATGATCCATTTGTGACCAGCACTTGAGGACAGATTAATTAGCCCAATAAAATCAATCCCCCATTTAGCAAAGGGTTGTTCAACTTGGATAGGATTCAAAGGAAAGGCTGCAAGTTTCTATTTTCCTACGAACAATGCACATTTTTCGCTTTTATTTTCCTAAGTAAAAGCATCCTTGAATATTTCTAGCCAGCACTAACCAGCCCTCATTATCTTAAGGGATGTCATTCTCACTAAAAAGTGGCCTCCTAAAGGCCCATTGCGGAACTCCTTTAACAACCTTTCTATTTGATTAGGCTCAATGCATCTCAATAACACACCCTGGAGGTCTCTTCTAAATAATACACCATCAACAACATCATAGGGAATGGCCTGTAATCTGAAATACCTTCTTTTGGCTCTATTCAAGACTTTGGGACACTCACCAATCTGTAATTAATGAATCATTTGTTGTACCCAACTTGTACCCAGAGTTGGTACAACAGTTTCCTCTTTGTTGCTCAATACTATGGCAATATTCTTGTCATCTTCATGGCTATTTTTTTTGTTTCTAGCAAGTTGTTCACACAATCCTTCACCCCTAACCAACTTATTAAACTTGATATCAACGTCAAATTCCATTACCCTTGTTATCCAACCAACTCTCTTTTCATTCATATCTTTATTCAACAAGAAATTTTTCATAGTAGGGTGAGCAACCAGCAAATGAATTTTGTTATTCGACATGTGCCTACTTTTTTTAAGACTTCTAACTACTGCAAACACATGCTTCTCCAAAAAGAATATTTTACCTCATAATCGTGCAGCACCTGACTGAAAAAGGCTACAGGCTACTCCAATCCATCATCATTTTGTTTGCATAACATGGAAAAAATCATATCAACACCTCCGAAGGCATATAAGATGAAATCCTTGTTATAATTTGGATTAATGAGAGTTGGAGAGGCTAAAAGGGCTTCTTTTATCTACTCAAAGCTCCTCTTACCCTCCTGAGTCCAATTAAACGGTAAGTTATTTTTCAGCATTGTTGTAAGGGGTTGTAATAAGGCTGTAATGTTTGGTATAAACCTCCTCATGAAATTAATTCTGCAAACCCTTTTTATGTGTTGGTAAAGCTAGTTCCAGAATGGCTAAAACCCACTCTAAATCAATTGAAATTTTGTGTTTGGAGACAATGTGTCCCAGAAGCTTTCCTTCGTGGACGGAAAATATGCATTTCTTCAGATTAAGAGAAACTTCAAACTCTCTGCATCTTTTGAAAATCTGTCTCAAATGTTCAAGGTGTTCTTTAGCATTTTTAGAAAATACTATAATATCATCTAAATACACAAGAACAAACTTATTCATAAGGTTGTGAAAAGCCATGTCCATTGCCCTCTGGAATGTCGCCCCTGCATTAGATAATCCAAAAGGAATTTTCCTATAAGCCATAGTACCCGATTTAGTTGTGAATGTTGTTTTATATTGATCCTCTTCCCTAACCAAAATCTGATTGTAGCCAGAATACCCATCAAGCAAAGAGAATCTTTCAAAACCTGACACTACTTGCAAAATTTACTCCATCGAAGGGAGTAGGTAGTGGTACTTAAGGGAAGCCTTGTTTAAATCTCTAAAATCAACACACAATCTAATTTCCCCATTTTTCTTCTTAACTGGGACTAATTTGGAAACCCAAGAAGTGTGTTTAATAGGGAAGATTATGTTACTCTCAATCAACTTATTTAATTCAGCTTTCATCAAGTGTTCAAGCTTAGGATTTAGGGGTCTTTTTTTTTGCCTAACAGGCTTTGCATTAGGCTCTAACTCTATTGTATGTTGAGCTAGTTCAGGATCAAACCCCCTTATATCTTTATATTCTAAAGAAAAAAAATCATTGAACTCTTGGCATAACAGAACAAAAGCTTGTTGCTCTTCCTTAGTGCACATTTTTCCCAGTTTCAAAAGTTTACCTTTAAAAAATTCAATGACCTCATATTGTTCTTGTTTGATAGTCATGCCACACTTGTCTTTTCTTGCTTGATCATTAGAGTTGAAAACTGACTCCAATGTTACCAACCCCTTTGACAACTTATTTGATTTCAGCTGCATAATTTGTTCTCCATATTGTTGTTGCCACTTTGACTAGTTCTGATCTACAAATTCAACTTCTGCTATCAAGAAGCTCAAAATCTGCTCATCACTGTCAAAGACCTTCCAACTCACATTGTTATCTGGCACAAAAGGTCTAACAACAATTTTTACATATTGTTGTGTTTCTACATTATGAACTTCATTTGGAATATCAACTTGTGCACCTAAGGTAGCAAGTCTATCAACATGCTTGTTTTGAGTTCTAGGGATGAAAAGCAAATTAAATAAATCAAAATCTTCTATTAGGTCCCATACCTGATACTTGTATTTCTTAAGTACATCATTTTTCATAGCATTTAAATTTCTAACTTGATTCACAACTAATTTTGAGTCACCATAAACCCGTAAACACTTAATACCTCTTTTTCGAGCCCATTTGAGGCCATGAATGAGGACCTCATACTCAACTATGTTGTTTGTATAGCTGAAAGTGAATCTCAAGGCTACATAATATCTGTTTCCATTAGGTGATACCAACATTGTTCCTCCACCAGCCCCTGTCTTGCATCTTGAACCATTGAAATACAACTCCCAAAGTTGTTCTTCTTAGTGTTCAGGTTGTTCTTGATCTTTAACTAGATTAGGAATCGATGCATCAGGTTCGTGAATCACATAGACCCCTAACACAACCTCTTCTATGTGACTAGATGGGTCAAATTCTTGACTTTCAACAGCCCATTCATCTAAGTCTTCCTCTTCATCAGATGAATTAACATGTAAGGCCTCAGATTGATTCACTGACTCATGAGTGGCTAACAAGTTGGCATTCATAGAGTTGATGGTGTCTAGCTCAATGTGAACCCTAAATAACGGTTCAAATTCAATAATTACCTTAGTTCCATATCAGGTTCTAAAGAACATGTAAGACCAATCTGCTGATAGAAAACCTCCTAATTTGGCTATAAAATCCCTTGACATGAAAAGTGCAAAATGGGGAGGCAACTCTATTGCATGCATGTCTTGGGAAATAGAGAAATTGGGGCATGTGTGTAGTATAAGGGGTGTATTTTTTATGATACCTATTGTTTGGACAATAACTCCATCCAATTGCACAACACCTTTCAACACAGGTTCGTAAACCAGTCCTAACTTATCTGCTAAGCTTTTTGGCATCACAGAGCTGCTAGCTCTAGAATCTATCATATTACAGTTATGGATGAGTTTATCACCCATAATTAGACTTAGATAGAAAGGCGAGGGTTTAACTTCTTGATTCTGTTGGCTCTCTTTAATCTTTGGACTGTTAGCAAGTACAGTTCTTCCTTTTTCTGCATTCACAACATCTTTAGAAGAAATTTTAGATAGTGCATTTTGTAACAAATCTTTCTGCCCTGGGATGTGTAATCCATCCATAACATATAAGCTTGTTGGAAATAGGCAACACTGAGAGGGGGGGTGAATCAGTGTTCTACAAAAATTGACTTTATTATTCTGAACTTTAATCCACTTAGAACATTCAACCAATAGTAATATGCAAAAATAGAAAGAAAACACCCATAACACCATAACAAAAGGATTTTTATGTGGAAACCCTATTAGGTGAAAAACCACGGTGGATGGCCAATCCACAATAAGTTCTGAGTATACCCAAAAGAAAGATTACAAAATGGGAATGCACTTACATTCAAGCACACTAGCTACAACTCACTGCTCAAAATAGGAAGGCTCACTTCCTTACAAAGATTTGGATTAGATCCAAGAGAATGAACTGAAAGATTAGCATCTACAAATTCTTGATTACAATTCTAGTTAGGCTCTGATGGAAATCTTTTGTCCTTCTGACTGATACTGAACTTCTACTCTGCTCTGCTTTGATTCGCACCACAAAATCTTTATGTGCAAGTGAAACTACGCAAGAAATCACTCTAACACTCTTTAGATATTCGTAACACACACCGACACACCTTCTTCATATCCTAAAGTGAGATAATCGATCATCTATATATATCCACGACTAAGGATTTAATCACTACAAGTCGACTTAATAAGACATAAATATTTGCAACTTGTCAACTCAAATCATAAGTAAAATTCAATGCGCATCCACAACGGTCGGCTATAGATTAGCTTGGACCCAAAACATAGTGATTAAACATAAATATATTCAAATAAACATTCTTTGAATATCCACAATATATTTTAACAACTGAGTAGGCCCCAAAATACAGATAAACAAAAAATTACCAATCGGATCTCCAAACTTACACAAGACTTGGTACAAGGTACTGAAATTTCTAGATAACATAAGAAATATACTAATGAACCTCCCATGAGATCCACAACACAAAGTAACAACTGGAAATATGTACGTGAATCATTGAATACCAATCGGCTGGATACCCTGTTCTTCCTTACTGACTTCAATCTGACTGTCAGTTGGAGCAAAAGATGTCATGTGGATCTGATTACCGACTAGGGTTGCCATCAATGACAGCACCAAAGCATAACTGCAGTGTCTCTTTCCAACAATCTCCCCCTTTGGCATTGATGGCAACACTTAGTGAAAAATGACTGTCGGATCAAAACCAACATGAGTAACACTGCCATTACAAAACTTCAAAAAGAAACTTAAACCTTGAAAACAACTCCCCCTATGATGACTATACATTTTGCACTGTACACTTCTCCCCCTTTGACATCAATGGAAAAAACTGGGAAACCAAGACAAAATTTCAAAACTATATAGGCACAACCTTGTAACTTACAAAATTTTGAAGATATCTACAAAGTTTTTCTTCAGCACTCTTAGATTTTCATCACAAACCTTTTTGAGACTTTCTAAAACTGTAATGTGACCACACATTAAATAGGATTGAGCCTTTGCAGTTTCAAGATTCTCTAGGTCACTAACTGCTACAACAACTTTTGCTTCCTTCAAGGAACTTACTATTATCTCAATCTTAGGAAAAAAAATTCCCCTAAGTTCACATACTCTCTCAACAATTCTGTCATTTTCATTCTTTAAACATATTATTTTGTCACGTAGGGTTGTTACTTGACCTTCTTGTTAAACCACATCACCAACTAAAGGATCAAAAGTAGCAGAAATGATAGCTAATTGATTTTCCAGATCCTTCACCTGTTTCTCATTACCTTCAATAAACTTAGACAGAGCTAAACATGACTTGTAGGATTTTCCAGCTTCAGATATAGAACCTTGAATGTTCTTCATGCAGGTAGCTAACAAAATCTTATCTTTTGCAATTACTGTCTTCAACTAACTAAGTCTTTTCTTATTAAACTCCTTTTGCACTTTATCCTCAATAGAATTCTCAAGAGATTCAAATTGAGTACTTGTAGCATTTATGAGCTTCTTTAGCTCACCAGAAGAGGAACTTGAAGGATCCATGACATGAGTAGGCATTAGATTCTGTAGAACTCCAGATGCAAGATTCAGTAATTCACTATCCTCTATGTGAGATTTCGGAATCTTCTCACTGGCCTTAGCTTGAGAAATTGATGCAACCTTCATTATTTGAATTGGAGATAAAGTAGATATATTGATTGAACTTTCATCCAACTTAGGATAAAAAACTTCTTGTTGCTCCACCAAAGATCTCTTCACCGCCTTGGCTATGTCTCTTGCCTCCACTCTAATTTCCTAAACCTTTTCCTCTTCAGCCTTAGGTTCTTCTGAGATTGTTACCAAATTGCTTTCAGACACTTCAACCTCTTCATTTTGCACCACCTTCTCCTCAGCTAATACCACCTTAGGAACCTCAGTTTCCATAGGTGTCTCTGTATTTTCCATATTAGGAGGAATCAGAATATCCTCAACTTCTAGAGGATTAGATATATTCAAATTCTCTTCCTTATTTACATTTATCTCCTCATTCACTTCCACATTTCCCGAAACATTTTCAGTATACATTTCCTCAATGCTAATCTTATTCTTTGACAAAAATTCTTCTAAAATTTCCTTAGTTTCACCAACCACAACATTAGTTTCGCCAATCATGATTTTATTCACCCTTTTCTTGCTCTTAAATTCCCTTTTGGCTCTTTCAAGGAGTGAATCCATCTCTTCAATTGACATTTTTGGACACAAGTCTGCAAGAACTCTCTTCCTCAGATTCTCTTCTTATGTTCTAGCACTTAATCTTCTTGATTCCAGAATATCATAAAAATTCTTGGGTAGGCCAGACATAATCTCAACAAGAACTTTATTAAAGATGTTCATATGTTTTATTGCAGCCTCTTCTAGAATTCTCTAACCAGATTCATCAAAATTTTCATACAATTCATAGAGAGGCTTGAGATTACCATCATTGAAACCTCCATTCACAACTTCATCAACAGGCATACCAGGTTTATCAACTTTAGCCTTCTTTTCCTTTTCTTCTTTGCTAGAGGATTTTCTTTTGTTCAACTCGACTACCTAAGTTTCGGTAGCTCTTCTTTCAAAACTTCTTCTGATTCTGTTTCCTCATCTTCTGAAACAGGCTTATATGTGCTTGTACTTTTGTTCTTCCTTTTACTGGAAGGCTTGTCTTGAGCTGGTTTTGTTGTAGGGGAACTCCTCGTAGATCTAGTGCGGGCAGAGGATGCACTAGGACTAGTAGACTCTTTTTTTTCTTTTTCTTCTACTGCTTCTATCTCATCTCTCCTCCTCCTTGTTTCTCTCAAGGCTTTTATAGGTATGCCCATCCTTTCTGCAAAAACTTATGTTTATTTTCTTACTCTCCTGATTAACATCAATTTTCTCAATTCCTCATGAACTTGCATACTTTTCTATGCATATGTTATAAACCTTTCTTCTCCCTAATCCAGAGGTGAATTCAACAAATGTCCTGCATACATCTTCAGAAAATTTTCCTCTAATTTGGATCCCATTGGCATGATCCAAATTGTTCTGGGATCAACAACTTCCATATAACATTGGTCTATATCCACCATGAAGCAGATAGTATATTTGTATTTTTCCACAATTGAAGTGGGAATTATTTCCCTGACATGCATCATATCCTGAATTTTTTTGAAGTAACCCCATAGGTTAGTGTTCCTGACCTGACGGTCACCCATTCCAAACAACTTGTTCCTTATCTGAATAGCCATAGGCTCATCCTTTTTCCAATTAACTTTTCCAATGCCCATAACTTCATTCATAAAATAGAAAAATAAGAACAAGAGAAGATTACCATACTTGAAGGTATTCTTCTTGTCTTTCTTGATTTTGCTCAAATTTTCCAACAACTAACTTATGAGCAGCTCGTACAAGTCATACTTTGCATTCTACTTTACCATCTCATAAGCTGCATAGATGGTCATACCAGATATAGAATTGTCCTGGTTGGAATGGTATATCTTGTATCTAATGACCATTGATGCGAATTTTACATCCACTTCAGCAATGTCATCTATTTTCATTGCCCTTCTATCCCATTGCGCACCTGTTGCCTCGGTAACCTTGTCATTCTTTACAGATTTCAAAACAGGAAGTCTACCAGAGGAATTTAAACTTGTTACTGCACATATAGCTTATTTCATGATTTTGAAGGGTATATTTAGCCACATGAACTCATCATGAACATGGCTCAAAATTTATCTCACCCATTCATTTTCCTCAAATACGGGAAATCTTGCAAACTGCACAAAATTTTTCTCTTCTAGGGTTTAAAATTTTGGTTTTACAATAAAATATTCTCCAACTATACAATGGGAGTACAGATTCATTATTTGAGAGGTGCCTAACTCTTCAATGTTTGCATGAATATATGCCCTAATATCCTCTATGTGCAAAACTCTATAGGACACAGATAAAAATGCTCCTAAGGGTTCGGTCTCAACATATTTGTAAGGTTGCCATTTAAACTTAGGACGGGGTCTATCCTTGACCTCTACAACCAACATAGTGGTTATGATTGCAAATTCATAAATTCACAAGCTTTTTAAAAAAATACCTTTTCGCCAGATTGAGGTTTGATCACTTATTCTTCTTTGCACTCTAAATCTTCCCACAATTCAACAAAGTTCACTCCAAGGATTCTTCAAACTACTTTCCTTCAAAATGCAAAGTGACAAATGAAGAATAGGAGTGGATTTTTATCATTCGCACAACTAACCCTTTTTTCTGCAATAAATGCTTTAACCCTAGTACATTTGGTTACTCTGTTTCATGCACAGAGACAGGTAAATTTTTTGTGGACCTTCTATTCTACATAATACCTTCTCAAATTAGTTGAACAACATATAGAAAACATTTATCCACCTACTGGACTAGTCCACATTCCAGTATCAATTTCCTATAGGGGGGGTTAAAGGATTTTTCTACAACTCCCCCTAGGCCAAAGGCCTAAAACTAATTCCTAGAGGAATTACCAGAAGCATATTCTAGTACAGAGACATTTTCTTTAGCAGAGGGTTCCTTCTTCACCCATTTCTTCTGCATCTTCCTTCTGATCACACCTGTAGTGACTTTCCATTTTCCTTTAACATCCTGTTGTGTATTTTCCTTACCAGACCTCTTTTGTTCCAACATAATCTAGCAATATGCCCAACTTTGTTGCAGTTGTAACACACAAAATTTCTTTGTTCAGATCAACTGTTCCATTTATTTTTCCTTGATCTGCATTGGTTAGCAATATGCCCAATTCTATTGCATGCATAGCATCTGACATCTCTATAAAAGGTATCCATCATAGCTCTGCATTCATTTGATTTATGGCCATACTTATAGCAATTAAAGCACTGACCTGAGAATGATGGTCCACATTGATTTATCCTGCTTCTGCACTGATAGGCCATATGTTTGAACCTATTGCAGGTAAAATAGTAACCATTGAATTTCTGAGCATTTGGTTGTCTCACCGGATTCCTTCTAGCTCCATTCACCTGATTTCCTTGCCAGAATCTTCCTTGTCTGAAATTCCTTTATCCAGAGTTTCTTTGTTCAGATTTGAAGCTTTCACCTTCCTTATAGCCAAGACCTCGCTTGTCACCATCATTCCTCATACCTTTAATTAGTTTATCAAGTTTGGATGAACTGGCTTTGAATTTCTCCTTATACTCATTTGCAACATTAAGTTCATCTCTGAGATCATCAAGCTATTTTTCAAGCACTTCCTCATTGTTCTTAGACTATTCCAATTCATTGTCCAATCAGCTGCATTGCTCAGATTTGTCTTTCAAGGATTGAGCAAGATTTTCTTCATCCTTCTTTCTATCTTCAATCTCCTTGGTCATCCTCATCATGATGGACTCCATTGCACGCTTCAGAGCAACATTTTCTCTGGAAAACTTTTCAAATTCTTCTATTTTCTTCTTTAAAGCATGACTGAGTTGTTCATCATCCGTGCTTTTGTTCTTTTGCTTGAGAAGATCACACAATTCCTTTCTTTTCTCCCTTGATTCATTGATTTTTTCTTTCAATGACTAGATGAATTTTTCTACATTCTCAAGATTTTCCTGCAATTCCTAGTTTTCAGATTTTGACTGGTCAAGATCATCCAGGACCACCATAAGTTGTTGTTGAAGACTGCTTGTATCCATTGAAAATACTTTCCAAGATCTCCCCAAGTTGTTAGACTTCTTTAGAGGAACTAGCTTTGATACCAATTGTTGGAAACAAGCAACATTGAGGGTGGGGTGAATCAATGTTCTACAAAAATTGACTTTATTATTCTGAACTTTAATCCACTTAGAACATTCAACCAATAGTAATATGCAAAAACATAAAGTAAACACCCATAACACCATAACTCAAGGATTTTTACATGGAAACCCTACTAGGGGAAAAACCACGGTGGATGGCCAATCCACAATAAGTTCTGAGTATACCCAAAAGAAAGATTACAAAATGGGAATGCACTTGCATTCAGGCACAATGTCTAGAGCTCACTACTCAAAATAGGAAGGTTCACTGCCTTACAAAGATTTGGATTAGATCCAAGAGAATGAACTAAAATATTAGCATCTACAAATTCTTGATTATAGTTCTAGTTAGGCTCTGATGGCGATATTCTATCCTTCTGACTGATACTGAACTTCTTCTCTGCTCTACTTTCATTCACACCACAAAATCTTTATGTGCAAGTGAAACTGCACAAGAAATTTCTCTAACACTATTTAGATATTCGTAACACACATCGACACACCTTCTTCATATCCTGAAGTGAGATAATCGATCATCTATATGTATCTATGACTAAGGATTTAATCACTACAAGTTGGCTTAATAAGACTTAGAAATATTTACAACTTGTCAGCTCAAATCATAAGTAAACTTCAATGTGCATCCACAACGGTCGGCTATAGCTTAGCTTGGACCCAAAACATAGTGATTAAACATAAAAATATTCAAATAAACATTCTTTGAATATCCACAATATATTTTAACAACTGAGTCGGCCCCAAAATACAGATAAACAAAAAATTACCAACCAGATCTCCAAACTTACACAAGACTTGGTACAAGGTACTAAAATTTTTGGATAACATAAGAAATATACTGATGAATCTCCCATGAGATCCACAACACAAAGTAACAACTAGAAATCTATACGTGAATCATTTGAATACCAATCTGTCGGATACCCTATTCTTCCTGACTGAATTCAATCTGACTGTCGATGGGAGAAAAAGATGTCATGTAGATTTGATTACCGACTAGGGTTGCCATCAATGACAACACCAAAGCATAATTGTAGTGTCTCTTGCCAACAAATTTGACTGTAGCTTTCTTCAAATGCTCAACTACATTGAAAGAGATTGGATTTACCTTTTGGTGTCCTGAAGAATTAACAGCGTTGTTATTCACCTTTTGTTGTTCTCTCTATAGAATATGCACCTTTGGTTGAGTTGCAGGAACATTCTGAGATGGAACGTTATAATTTTTGTCTCTCACAGCTTGCTGTTGTGAATTTACAGCCTACTGTTGCGATCTTGCAACTTGTTGTTCAGCTTCAACCGCTCTTCATTTTGACCTTGTGTTCACAACAATGAACGAACCTTTTTGGTTCTGGCTTTGGATATGATTAACCCCACAATATTCTACACTTTTCCAATTCACTAAAGCAATTTCAGAATTGCTTGGCTATTATGCATTCTCATTTGGAAAACATTCTAGGGCAGCACACTGGTTTTGTACTATGAGGGGCTGATTTTCCAATCCACTCATGCAAGCAGCCTGATTATGTGGTTGATTGCATGGGTAACACCACTCGTGCTCTTGGCCTAGATTATTTTGTCGAACAAGCTCCCTTAATGGGCCAACAACGTTTGGATCGTAAGATTACAAAGACTTGGGGTTAAAACCTCTTCTTTTTCCTTGGAAATCACTTTGAAATGATGGCCTACTTTCTTGGTTTGGCTAATAGGAAGCTTGATAAGGCCTATTTTCTTGGCCAATTTGTTTTTTGAGACTCACAAACTTGTTACTAAAGGTCTTACCAAATTTTTGTAGCATATTTTTTAACTCTTGGATTTCCTTACTTTGATCAACAATGACACTTTCTTGAGTAGAATCCCTATAACCTATAGCTGGGACTGGCAGAATAACAACAATGGGAGGAAAATTGATAGGAACGGGTGGCTGGATCTCGGGAAAAATAGGAGTGGGTGGTCTAGGTGCAATTTTCCCAGCTTGGATTATAAAATTTTAAGCCTTTATAGCAATGTCATAGGTGTTTGGCTAAGTAAAATCCCCATAGAATGTATCATAACTGATATTTCAACATTCAAGGCTTTTAGGAAAAATAGAAAAGCATGTTTGAGTGTGTGTTTGACAATTTGAGGTATCCTATCCCAGGTTCTTTGAAACTTGAAATTGAAGTCGACCATATGCTCATGTGGAGCATGCTTGATAGTGCTCAGTTGTTCAAGCAATGACAAGTAGTCCGAATTTTCCATGAACTATCGGTGGAGACCATCGCCAAGTTGGTCCCAAGTTGCAATGGAGTTGGTTGGGAGCCCCCTAAACCATTGAAGGGATTTTCCCTTCAATGAGGCAACCAACAATATTATGGCTACGTTCTCTTTTGTTATGTTGTGCACTGAACACAATGTTTCCACATCTTTTATATGTTCAACTGGGATAGTTCGGTCCTCTCCTATGAAGTATGGCAGCCCCTTGAGTGTGCCAACTAGAATTTTGTCATGCCTGGCTAGCAGTAACGGGTTTCCCCCATTGAATGGAGAAAAAGAAAATTCCCTCGCCATAGGAGGTACTTGAGATATTGGAGTTGGGTTCCTCTTTACTAAGACAATAGGACTAAGCTCAGGAGGCATAGAATTTTCTCTTCTTGCCAAATCAAAAGTCCTTCTTGGTGTTCTACCTCTTCTTCTCGGTGGGGAGAGCTACAAATACTCAAAAGGTGCTTGACTTGACCTTGTCTAGATTCTTCTCATAAGCTATCTTCACCAAATCCACAATAAAAACATCATTCAAGAGTTGCCAGGTATACTTTTGGAACTCTGTAGGAAGAAAATACTACTGCATATACAAGAAAACAATCAATAACATACAAATGACTCTAAAGACAAGTCCCCTCGAGTCCCACCAGGTGTGCCAAAAACTGTTGGCAACTAGGATTGCACCCTCAGTCAAGCTAGGCTTGGCTAACCTATTGTAACATGGAAATGCTCCTTGATTTGTGGGTCAATCAATTGGTGGGAACGAATCTCTAGAGTGGGTTGGTTCCCTCTAGCTAATCATCTAACCTATGAACTTTCTGAGGTAAAGGGAGTAGAAAGAAGACATAAAAAAAAACCTACAGCTAATGATGATCAACTAGATATCTGATATTTTGACAAAACTTGACTCACAACACCTCTCTCAAAGCAATTTGCTCGCACAATCCACTTTAGAACATCTAGCTCATTAGTGTTTTGCATAAAGATTCCTAAACAATGAATACAATATGCAACCCAAACTATTTGTTACTTCTGAATATAACTCACAATAATAAGACAAGGAAGGATCCACTACTTTGAATCACAAACAAAATTAGATTATCATTGTGAGCTCATGACAAGAAAAGAGAAAGGAGAACTCTGGTGCTTTTATTGCAAATGAAGGAGCAAGAAATCAAAATCTGATTTAACAATTTTACAAAAACTCTTTGCAATGCATAAGAGAGCAAGAAACTGAATTTTGAACCCTGAGAAAATTGAAATTTCTCCAACTTATAGGCATCAAGTGACATCCATGGTGCAAAAATTGAAAAATCAAGCGCAAAAAGCAACTCATTCTGCATTTTCGAGCTCAAGGAAAAAGCCTGAAAAGAAGGGGCTTGAACTACTCCAAACAACTTCACCAAAATGGAAACTTTTCATCTCCAACAAGCTGATCCAAAAACTCCACAAAATCAAGTTCAAAACTGCCCATAACTGAAAATACAAAGTTCAAACTGCCACCTCTTTTCCAAATCCACCCAAGAAGTGAAACTCAAAATAGAAGGTTTTCGAGAAGACTTGACTGTATCAATTGCATTTTAAAGAACAACTAACTAAGAAATTTATAGAAACATTGCTTAATCAGTGTTTTACAACTTGCATTTTCAAAATTACAAAATAGAAAGTCTCTCTTGTTGCATCATATTTTTACAATTCACTTCCAAATGCTCTGAATTTTTCTTTACCTATCTCGAATATTTTGATTTTGCATCAATGTTTGCAAAAACCAAAATATTATACAAGGCTTTCTATTTTATTTTCTACAAAAATCACAAAAGAAAATAACCCCCCCATCACATATATTAATTCAAAATCCAAGGGGAACCCTAGACTTCCCAAGACTTGGGCAAAAAACATAGGACCTAAAGTCATCATTCAATTTCTTCTAAGGAAAAAATCATGAAATCAAAAGATTCTAAGGCACTGAAGATCCTACCCTAGTGAGAGGGCAATGTGCATGGTTTCAAATTTGATTTTCTTTAAAAATCACAAAAAATAAATACCTAAGGCATTCAACCTAGGCAACATATGATGCAGGGTATTAATCAAGGCATTTGTTTTGAAAATAAATGTGATTAAAATCACATTCAAATTAAAACATAGGGAAAACCCTAAAACAAAAACTGACTCAAAGCACATTTTGATTATCATTTTGCATCGGCCAAGTTAGGGAAAAATGGGGCTCTGTTGGGCACTGCCATGGGAGACTAGGGTTTGGAGTAGAGATTCCACCATTTGAGATCTTTTCTTCTTCATTCTATTGTGCCTTCTTCTACATTTGATGGTGAGTATTCTTATCTACATTTTGATTCATTTTATGTCTTTGTTTGGAAGAAATTTGGCCCACTTCACCGCGGCCATGACTGGTTTTTTAATGGCTTTTGTGTTTGGTTGTGTCAACCATTCCTCTCCACTCTTTGTGGCTTCCATGTGAGACTTTGTTTGAGGATATGTGAAGCTCAGGCCGTGGGCATTGATGAGCTTCTCCACATCGATATTGAAGGTAAGCTCCACTTCTCCATTTTAAAAGGCATTTCCCTCTTAAATAAAGCTTGTTCAAGCTTTTCTTTATAAAAAATAATGAAGAACTGTGGGTTTTGTGAATTTGGCCATGTACATGTCGCGGCCATACTGTATGTTCTCCTTCTTTTTTGTTGAATTTAATGTTATAGGGCTCGACCCACAATGTGCAAATGATATCATTTTTAAAAATGAAAAAAATTTAGATAAATGCTTTCCATCTATATGGGTTTTCAAAACCATTCATGGCCATGGTCTGCAACTTGGTTCCACCTTTTTATGAAAGAATTTTCTATTGTTTAGGGCTCAAACCCTTGTTGTTTCTTCTTGTATTTGTATTTTGAATCAAAACCTTGAGCGGGTATTGTGATTTATGAAGAAATTTTTTCCCTCCCAGGTCGTGGTTATGAGAGCATGAACTTAGGGTTTCCTTGCATTTTATGAGCTCAAACTATTTCCTTTTATCTCTACATTTGAAACATTTAAATGGGAACAATGTGGATTTTTCCTTGGAAGCTCAAGTTACGTATTTTCACCTATTTCATTTTGAAAACCCTATTTCTTTGTAACATAAGCATACTATTTTAGAAAGTAACAATGTTTTCACTATATGAGCCCATTATTGTAGCTTTATTTGTTACTTTTAGAATACAATGGCTTCACTTTGCATATTCTTAACTTAAGGAAAAACAAGAAATTTGTTGCTTTCATTTCTTTGTGTATTTCTTGTACCTTTTTAATTCCATCGTTTGCTTCCAAATGAAACCAAAACACTGCAACTTCTTAAGCACTCATCTCAATGCACTCACTAGATTTTATTACTTGATCTCATTTGTCATTTTGACATTGTTTGAAAGACTTCAAATACCTGGGAGCTTTCCACTGTTGATAACAACTTTTGTTTGCATACTTACTGAAGATGAAACAATTACAAAAGATTCCATGCTTATTTTCAAATACATTGCATACTAATGTGTCTACAGTCATTTAATGCTATACTTGCACTCAACCATTAAGATACTCCTATAGGTCACTTTGATGTTTATGATCTTTTATTTCTTGCAATTGAATGCTCAGAAAAATGTATATTTAGCATGACATTTAATGATTCAATGCAATGTGACTTCCCATTATGCTAGTAGCCTCAAAATATTGAAGCAAAACTTAGTTCATTCTACAAATTACCTTCATAAATGATGTTGTTCCACATTTCATTCAGCCTCAACACTTAACGCCTTGCACCCACAGTCAACCATGCCTCTTTTCATTCATTCTCTACTTTTAGTAACTCACTTGCAACCATTGATAACTCTATTTTCTTGATGGGAGAAGCTTCCTTTTGACACTCTTCATGCATTTTTATCTCCTAGACAGCAACATGATGATGTGAAAACAATCATTGCATGGAAGATTTTGAAATATAAGTAGTTTTTGATGATGCTCTGAAGCTTCTCCATTTGCTTAAGTTATCATTTGATTTGTAACAAGGCATTATGTATGCCTGTTCACTATCACATTATGTGATGATGCACTTGACTATAATTCACTTGAACAATTGATCACCTATTATTTCATTTCATTTCATTTTGGATTTGATTGTCCTAGGTGATCACTTGCTTGAGTCTTCATGGCACTTGGATGCACTCCTTCAGATGCGTATCTCTTTGAGCAATATTGAGTTGTATCTTTATGAAAACCCTCTATGAAATGTTGAGGGAAAGCATGCCAAGTCTCAACCCTTATGGGAGCCCATTTTACACCACATGCTTTGTGATATTCAAAACAAAACAACAACTTGGCTTTTCCTATACCTGCACAAGAAACAAACAATGTTAGATTAAAATAATAAATTCAGAAGTTTCTCATGATGCTTTCTCCTTGGTATTCTCTTGTACTCCTTGTTCTTGCTCACTTGATTCAATGCATCATAGACAATATTCCACATTACTATTGATAGACCATGTAGGAATGTTCATAGTTTGAGCTCTAACAAAACTTTCATCCATTTTCAGGTTTACTTGGAGCATGGAAGCATAAATGAGAGCTCAACTCTGGAGGCAACTCGAAGACACCATCAGGAAATGATCATTATGTTCTTTCTTACATGCTCTTTCTCCTTTTCAATCTTTAGTAGCATAGGATATTCTTTATGGTTCATTGTTCCAGCTACTCCCATGGATTTTGTGGGACACTTGATTCTCCTTTTTACTCAAATGAATAAAAAAACAAAATTTGTGAAATACTTGTTCAATTTTGTACTTTCTTTTCTTGCAAACAATGTATTGAACATTGTGAATGAATGACAGAATGAAAGAACTTTTATTTCTTATGCAATACTTAATGTTGCAAATCATATAAAGCAATTGAAAACACATTGCTTTTCTCAAAATTGAATGACTCAAATGTTTGCAATGGTTAAAAAATCTGCAAAAATAAATTGAAATTCTTCACCTTAAAAATGAACTTATATAACCAGCTCTGTGAATTTCTGTGTGAAAAAATTGATAACAATAGGACAAATGCAAAGATCAGGGTTTTAATTGTATGATTAAAAAATGGATGACACTTCACTTTTTAAAGCATAGTCATTTGTGTGATATTCTGAGACAATTCTTCCAATGCAACCTACAATTATGCCAATGTAAGTTGCAATTGTGCGTTTCTAGGAAAATCATACCAAATTGGCAACAAATGCATCATTTTAACCTAAAATTGAGTCTACGAGTTTGTTATGACAGACAGTTGCATAGAACAATAAACATGTACATGACATAATATATAAGTATGATTTTTTGAGGTTCAATTATGTGATTCTAAGTAATTTTAGTTTAATCTGAGTTTTTTTAAGCAAACTTGGAAGGAAAAACACATCACATATTAGATATGATAGTAGTTTACATTTCAAGATGACAAGTTGAATAGTATTGTTGGTTTGATCAAATAAGACACTCCAAGAAGTACAACCTACCTAGTATAAAAGGTGTGTCCCACTAACAGAGGCCCATCAATAAAATACCATATAAGAGAACAGATACATGGCTCCACTCTTGAAGGGGATGGATAGGTCTCTAGTGGCACAAGGACTCACCTTCCTCCTTCCCTTATAGGTTCTCATACCTCCAAAATATTTATATCACCCTAAGATGTTACATGTTGGGTAACTTCATGCATGATATTGTACATTGCACCCCACTAGCAATAATGGTGATGGTCTTAAAGGCTTCTAAAAAATAATGGTTCATAGTGGTTCCAAGAACAATGAGCCCATCTAAGGATTCCCAAGATTGGAGTGGTCTCCTTCACTCTCTTCACCTATACACACCTCGGTAGACCGAGGATTGTGAGGCTTAGATTTTTTTATGTTGGCCACACCTTGGGGTACAACTTTCATTCTCCCAGGCCCTTTTTATAAGGTATGTGCATAAATATGGGGGACCAAAAAGGGGTCTTAAGTGGCCACTTTTTTATCTAAAATCAAGAAAGATTTACATTGGATGATAAATTGAAGATAGTTACACTCAAAATTTTAAGATGCAATGAAAAAAGTCATAGTTCTCTAAATCTACTTTCTAAACTACTATTTTTTTGAAATGGTAGAGATTAAGGGGTTCAAAAATGGGGGACACATAAATTGGTCATATTTTTTTTTAATATCATAGTGTCTGGTGTGGCTCCCCTAAAATATTAACTTTTTTTTTAGTATTTCAAAAATCGCTTCAGTTAGAAATTAGCTAACACCATGTAGTTTATCCTTGATTTTTCTACTAATTTTTTACTAATTGTAAAAGTGGACACATCCTGAAAAATAGAAATTTGAGCATGCTTCCCCCTAAATTTTTTAAAAATTGATCAAAAATCAAATTTCTAAAAATTGATCAAAAATCCTTTTTTTTTAATATGTGTAGAATGGATTCTATTTTTTAAAAATAAAATTATTTGAAATTTTGATGAAGGGTTAAAAAATAAAGTAAAAAGTACCAAACATTGGTTTTTAACAAAAAATGGATACATTAACAAAAGAAATTAAAGATGAAACCTTAACATACTCAAAACATGAAAAAGTTACATGGTTAGAAGATAAGAGAACTCAACATTACTCTTCCATGGTTTTTTGACTTGACATTGAAACATGTGCAAATTAATGGAGAGTATGCTTAAGATTGTGTTAATTTTTTACAAATTAAAAAACACATATTTGGAAGTTGAAAGTCACTCTTTTCTAGTTATTAAAAGAAAAATCATGCTGTCATGGAAATTCCAAAAGGTAGAGAATTATAATGCACCATATGTTTTTGAACAAGCCATAATTTGAGCACTATAACACGCATCATGTTATGTTTTGCATTTCTGAAATTTTTCTCTTTCTTTTTTCTTTCTTCTTTTTCTCTAGTGAAACCATATACATGAAATAAAAAATTTAATTTGATATTTAATATGGAAATTTACTTCTCTTATACTTTTAAGTTATATTTCATGTATATAGTTTTAGGATGTTTGAGAGTGGTTTCCTAGATCCTAGGAGTTATAATGCAAATTTAGTTTTTGGAAGATCTTATAATTTT
Organism: Sequoia sempervirens; assembly: GCA_007258455.2. Lineage (NCBI taxonomy): Eukaryota > Viridiplantae > Streptophyta > Pinopsida > Cupressales > Cupressaceae > Sequoia > Sequoia sempervirens. The sequence continues at coordinate 75,844 of VDFB02255745.1, forward strand.
TTCAAACTTAATCAAATTTCAGTAATCAACATGTCAAATTTCTCAAAGAATCAAGAGGTCAAATTTTAGTAATCAACAATTTTATTATCTTTCTCTCATCTCACTCATTGTTTATCCCTTACATTCTAGACCTCTCTTTCACTATCTCCATACCTTTATCTAACTCTCTCCCTTGAGATCAAGAACTACCTCTCTACCTATCCATCCTTCTCTCTCTCTCTCGCTCCATCTCCCTCTCTCTCTCCCCTCTCTCTCTTCTCTCTCTCTCTCTCTTCTCTCTCTCTCTCTCTCTCTCTCTTTCTTATCTCTATCTCACCTCTCCCTCCATCATTCCCCACCACTCTCTCTCTATTGCTCTTTATCTAACATCTCTCACCTCCTCTCTCCCTCCCTATCTCCTTCACTCTCCCTCTCTCTATCTCCCCAATCCCTCTCTATACCTACCTCTCCATCCATCACTCCTGACCATTCTCTCTACACCTCTCTCTCACCTCTCTCCCTCCCTCCCTCATTCCATCTCTACTTCTCTATATCTCTCCTCTCCCTCTCTCTACACCTCTCCCTCCCTCTCACCTCTCTCTTTGCCTTTCCTTCCCTCTCTCTACCTACCTCTCTCTCCATCACTGCCTACCACTCTCTCTCTACACCTCTCTATCTCACCTCTTTCTCCCTCCCTACCTCGCCATCCCTCTCTTCTCTCTATCTCTCCTCTCCCTCCCTCTACCTACCCCTCTCCCTACCTACCTCTCTCTCCCTCCCCCTTCTTTCTCTCAAACAAAGAGAGAAAGAGGGAGGGAGTGAGAGAAATATGGGAGAGAGAGAGAGAGGTAGGGAGATAGAGAGAGATAAAGAGTAGAGAGGGAAGGACATAGTGAGAGAGAAAGATGAGGGAGATAGAGAGAGAGAGTAGAGATAAGGAGAGAGTGAGAGAAAGAGGGGGGAGAGAGAGGGGATGCAGAGTTAGGGAGAGAGGGAGTGGTGAGATAGTGGGAAGGAGAGAGGGAGGGAGGGAGAGTTAGGGAGGGATAGAGAGATGTGAGATAAAGAGAAGTAGAGAGAGAGGATATATATAGAAGTAGAGAGGGAAAGAGGAAGGGAGGGAGAGACAACTAAGATAGAGAATGGAAGAGAGAGAGAGAGAGAGAGAGAGAGAGAGAGAGAGAGAGAGAGAGAGAGAGAGAGAGAGAGAGAGAGAGAGAGAGAGAGAGAGAGAGAGAGAGAGAGGTGATAGAGAGAAGTAGAGAGGGAAGGAGGAAGGTGGAGATATTGAGAGAGGGGGGGAGGAGGGATGGAGAGAGGTAGAGCGGGATAAGTTAGATAGAGAGAAATAAAGAGTGAAGTTGGGTGGGAGGAAGGGAGGGAGAGAGAGAGAGAGAGAGAGAGAGATAAGGGGAGTGAGATAATGAGAGAGAGGTCTAGAGAATAAGGGATAAAAAATGAGTGAGATAGAGAGAGAGATGATACAACTTGTTGATTATTGAAATTTGAATAAGTCTAAAAAATATAAGATCTTCCAAAAATTAGAATTTTCATTATAACTCCTACAGATCTGAAACCATTCTCAAACATACTAAAACTATGTACATAAAATATAACTTAAAGTATAAGAAAGTAAATATCCATATGTAAATTTCAACTTATACTTTGAATGTTTATTTTATGTATATAGTTTCACTGAAAGAGAAGGAGAAAGAGAAAGAGAGAAAAAGAGAACATTTTTCAATGCAAACATAATGCGAGCACATTAGAATGTTCTCATGTTTTGTGAAAGTATGCACATTATATGAGCACGTTATAATGTTCTTGAATTATGTGAAAACCAAACCATAATGTGAGCACATTATAACATGCTCATATTTTGGTTTGGTAATGATCGAGCCTAGGCTCAGTCACTACCAACCCATAATGTGAATACATTTCATTATAATGCACTTGTGTTTTCTCTGGAGTGGCCACTTTTTGGTCCCCCCATATTTTTTCACTTACCCTATACCCCACTAATAAACATGGTTGAGGTCATCATTGGGGTGATGAAATCCCCAAGTAGGTATTCTACTAAAATTAAAAAGGAAAATAATGTTGTTTTTGATCTCCAAGATCATACTAGATGCGAGGGGAGAACATACGTAGATTATCACTTCCTTGGGTAAAAAAACAAAAATATGAATTCTAAGGTATGTATGATCTCCAAGTTCGCTCTAGGTGAAGGAGAGAGCATACATACCCAATACTTCACCAGACATGAAAAACAATTCATTTACCTTAAGAAATTGAAGTGTTATTTAATCTTTAAAAATTTAGACACAAGATCTTGCAATAGATACGTTAGTAGTTTAAATTTTTGGTCTTCTATCCAATGAAAGCCACAACTAAAAAAGGATCTCAGTAACCTAAAAAAAATACAGACAATTATGCCAAAGTAGATGAAAAATTATTAAACAGTAGATTATACCTTTTGAAAAATGTGCAGTTCTAAAGAGAAAATGTGCCAAATAGAAGCATAATTACACCAATGTGCCACTCTACACATAAACACTACATATTATAGAAAACAACATAAAAACCTTAATCTAAAGGATCAAATTATTAGTTTGAGGATGATTATTTGCAAAACACAATCAGAAGTCAACAGTGGAACATAGATTAGCAAAATGGAAAGACCAAAAATGAATTTTTTAATCTCTAAAAACCCAATGATCTCTTGATTAGGAAAATACGCAGTTCTAAGGATCAATTGTGCCACAAATAGCTACAGATGCATCAATATGCTCATCAAATGCGCCAATGTATAGAAAAATGCACTAATGTACCAAAAAAATGTGCCAATCTAGAAACATATGCACCAAATGATCCTACAAATATTAAAAACACATAACACTCATGGGTAAGTGCACCAATTTGTGACACAAAAATGGCTCTTAACATGCCACTTTTTTCTGATGTTCATGAGAATATGAAGATAGTTACACTGAAAATTGGAAGATGCAACTGTTAAAAGGTGCAGGACAACTGAGAGGGGGGGTGAATTAGTTGTCACAAAATTTCAAATTCAAAACTTCAACACTTATCAATTCCACAACCACACTATTTTGTTATTAATTTTGAGCATACAACACAAATAATAGAAAAGTAAAATCAACACAATGAACACCAAATTTTTACGTGGAAAACCAAATGAGGGAAAAACCATAGTTAGGATTAACTCACTATTAGAAACCAAGATCTGAAATGCAAAGAAGACGAAAATCGAAGATCGTGGCAAAAAGTTATGAGCTCAAAAGCCATAAATGAACATTTGAATTCAAACAGAAATAAATGTAGATAAACAAAAAAATACTGAAAAATAAACTGTACCACAAGATAGTGCTCAGAACCAGCTTTCCGGTGATATCTCGTTTGCCCAATTTTGATACCGTATGCCCAAGTTATGCCCAAAAGAAAAAAACTGCTCCTTGAAGGCAAATCAGGGCTAAGAGGGGGCAAAGAGGGTCATACAGCCGCTGACGTCAGCACTTCATGAGAAAAAATTTGATGGCCTGGAGGCCGCTGGGGCAAAAAAGTGCCCCACCTGCCAGAAATTTTTTTCGGCCACTGGTATATTCTCTGTTGTTGACAGAATATGTTGCAGTCGGTAGGGGCCTGGGCGCGGGCCCTTGGTCCACCATAGGACCGCGGTGGAGAGCAGAAGGGGTTGGCTGGGGACTGGGCACATAACGCCCAGTCCCCCATGTGACTGTGGTTGTTGTGCTAGAGCCCGCGGGGGCTGTGAGGGAGGCTGCAGACTGGTGGGGAGCGCTGGTGGCGGCGGGATCCTTTTGAATTGAGAGCGCTGGCGGGAAAACCAAAAAACACATCTTTTTTTCTCGATTTTCGTGCCTCAGGGAGCATGCTAGGGAGGCCGTACGGCCCCCCAGGCAATTTTTTTTGCCTTCCGAACCAACTTTACCAAAATTGACGAAATGAAAGGAAATCTTAGGGTTTTTGGCCGTTGCGAACACGATGGTGACCTCCGTTTGTGCCCAAAATGCTCCAAAATTTTGGCTACCCCCAGAGCTTGCAAAAAAACTCTCAGCTTGAAACCCTCATGGATCTAGTAAAACGATGGCCAAAATCTGCAAAATAAAAGCCAATCCTGACTTTTTCCAGCGCTCTGAATCCAATGGTGAAACCCGATCTGATCCAAAATGCCTCATAGATGAACTCAAGGCATGATACCCTTGAGGAATCCCGAACGAACTCTACAATGATTTTTTCAAAAAATCTAAGAAGGGGTTGCAAATCAAGGATCTGATACCATGTTAGAAACCAAGATCTGAAATGCAAACCAGAAAATCCTTCCACAGAACAGAAAAACAAAAAAATCAAAGCTTTGCAAAAGATGTGCAAAATATTATTATTCAAGAATTCATAATTACATGAGATGATTTCCTTTATAAAAGCAAAGATGCATAACCCTAATCTTATCTTGAGCAACAAGATAGCTCAACAAGATAAGGATGACAATAATTAACCTAGGAATTAAATAATGCCTAAGATAACTTATGCAAGTGTAATTAAATATTAATTACACTAACACTCACAATATAGAGAGATTATAAAACCGAATACAAAGGCTCACTGCCAAGGGTTCACTGCCCAGAAGAGGACTCACTATCCAAATACAAAGACTCATTGCCTACAAAAAGGACTCACTGTCTAATAAAGAGGCTCACTACCTACTTATACAAAAGAGAACAAAAGATCCACCAAAACAATTAACACACATCCATAGCCTTGAACAGATGATTGCAGAAACCTTCTCTCACTACCTTCAAGAATCTAACACAATGAAGTATTGTTGCCTCAACTCACTTTCACGCACTTTTTCCTTTATGATTTGTGGCTTACTTCATCACTTTGCATCTACTTCTAATTTTCGCAATCCAACTTGCATTTATACCATCTTCAACCTTAGAAACTTTCTCCAAGGTCGGCCACATAAGCTTCATTATAAAATTCAAATTAGGTCAGAAACTCAACATTCCCGCAGTGGAAAAGAATGAGTGGACCAATAAAACATTTATCCAAGACCAAAAGATAATGTCTTGGATCAACCACATGCTTCCTTAATTTAATTTAATTCTTCAAATCAAGTGTAAACACCAAGTCAATCATACCTAATGAAAACACAAATGAATATTGATGTACATGCTTCCCAACAAGAAGATGAAACACAGATGATGCAACACGCTTCATTATGCACAAGAACACATCTCAGGTTCCTTCAGATACATTTGTAGCAAGTGCAATAGAATTCAAACACTAAACTTCTTCCATCAGTCAATCTGGACTGCGCAAACACATACAACTCAAAAACATGACTTCCAGATCACCAAACCACACGCATCTTTTCCAAAACCAAGAGAACACTAATATAAGACATATTCCAAATCCGCAAGATCTGAAACAGAACAGCGAAGGAATGTGGAGCAGAAACATTTATCCCAGTCCACAGAAGACCAACTTTAACAGAACAATTCACACACCAGTGAACGTAACTTTCACATCCCATCAAACCAAAAACTAAACTCAGGATATATCACCACTAGATCACCATTAGAAAACCTTCAAATCTGCACAAGCATAGGATCAACACAGGAGAAATTTGGAGCACATACCAGAGCAAATTCTAAACACATTCATAACTCTGAATTCTTTTCTTTATTAATTTTCTCAAAATCACTTGGAAACTCATCATTTCAACACATCTACAACATCATGAAGATAGCTCCATGTACTCACAAAATCTCAAAAGAATCTTAACTATACATGTACAATCTGCAACATACTCGACTGTGTTGACATCAATGACAACATTAATGACAACACCACCGAACTTGCTCATACTTGCAACAATCTCCCCCTTTGTCATTCATGGCAACACATGGTGTGAAAAACCATCAAAGACAACATTCTACACAATATTCTAGGAGAACACCTTCTTTTCCTCTGCAACTATTTTTCACATGAATTTCTCCCCCTTTGACATCAATGGAAAAGATAAAAAATCTGATCACTCCCCCTTAGGAGTGCACCCATTCAACTCATACTGCAACAATGAAAGCCTTTTCTACTCCCCCTATGGAGTAGACCCATTCATCAGTCCAGATAAATGAAGAATCTATGAGTTCATTGAACTGATGTACCTTCATGTGCACCTAGTTTGGAGGGCCAACGACCCCCAACCTCTCCCTAAGATGCTCAAAAGTATCCTTCAAAAGAGACTTAGTAAATATATCTTCAATTTATTCCTTTGTTGTCACATACTCCAATATGACTTCATTTTCCAACACCTTTTTCTCTCAAGAAATGATATTTGAAAGATATGTGTTTTGCTCTTGAATGCATAACTGGATTCTTTGAAATATTTATAGCACTTGTGTTGTCACAGAAAATAGGAATAGCCTCATCGCATATTACTCCAATGTATTTTAGAGTTTGCTTCATCCACAAAACCTGTGTGCAGCAGGATGATGTAGCAATATATTCTACTTCTATAGTGGATAAAGAAACCGAGTCTTGTTTTTTACTCAACCAAGAAACCAATCTACTGCCAAGAAAGAAAGCACCACCAATGGCACTCTTCCAATCATCCACACAACCAGCCCAATCTAGATCGGTATAAGTACTCAAGGTGAAATTAGAATCCTTAGGATACCATAAGCCATAATCAGGTGTACCTTTAAGATATCTAAATATCCTCTTTACAACTATAACATGTGCCTCTTTAGGATCTGCTTGAAATTAGGCAACTAGACATACTACATGCATAATATCCAGTTTGGTAGCAGTAAGATACAACAGTCCACCAATCATAGATCTATATTTGCTCTGATCAGTTTTAGCAGATTCATCTTTGCTCAGCTTACATCCGGTTACCATAGGGGTTCTAATCAGTTTGGAGTCATCCATTCCAAACTTCTTCAACAACTCTTTTACATACTTATATTGTGAAATGAATATCCCTTTGTAAGGTTGATTCACTTGAAGACCAAGAAAGAAAATCAACTCACCAATCATGTAAATTTCAATTTCTTTTTGCATTTCTTTAGCAAATCATTTACACATGCCTTCATTTCCACCAAAGATGATATCTTTAACATATACAACTACTATCAGCATTTTTTTACCTTGCACTTTGAAGTAGAGATTGCAATCAACAGAGCCTTTGTTGAAACCTTGCTTTGTCAGGTATCTATCCAATCTTGCATACCAAGCTCTGGGAGCTTGCTTCAGTCCATACAATGTCTTCTTCAACTTACAAACCATGTCTGATTTGTCATATAACTGAAATCCTTCAGGTTGTTCCATGTATACTTCTTCCTCCAATTCACCATTCAGAAATGTTGACTTGACATCCATCTGATATACTATGAAATCCTTGTAGGTAGAAAATTCCAAAAACATTCTAATAGCTTCCATTCTAGCCACACAGGAAAATGTTTCTTCAAAGACTATGCTTTCAACTTGTGAGTATCCCTTACATACAAGTCTTTCTTTATTCCTTAGGTCCAGGAACTAATTCCCATGTCTAATTCTTTTCTTTTTGTTGCAACTCTTCTTTCATAGCTTTCATCCAACTCTCATCTCCACATGCTTCACTCATAGACTTAGGTTCAATTTTGGAGAGTAAACACATATTTACCTCAGCTGCTACTTTACTTCTTTTCTTCACACCTTCACTCTTATCTCCAATTTTTTGTTCCTCCAGATGATTTTTCTGCACATACTTAGGAGTCTTAACAACAAGTTCCGGTTCATTTTCTTCTTCTTCTTCTTCAGTTTGTTCTTTTTCTTCTTCCTCCTCTTTCTCCTTATTCTCTTTAGGTACTTTTCCACATATAGGATTATCAGGTTCAACTTCACTTATCTCAATAGGTATGTGCATGTCTTCATCAAATTTCACATTAGCACTCTCAACAATCTTCCTCAATCTTTTATTGACTAATCTATATGCTTTGCTAGTAGTAGAGTACCCAAGAAAAATTCCTTCATCACATATAACATCAAACTTCCCAAGATTTTCATCATCTCTTTTAATGTAACATATGCTTCTAAATAACTTGAAGTATTTCACAGTAGGAGTCTTGCCAGTCCATAACTCAAAAGGAGTCTTTGTCCTGTTGCCTCTAATTTGAACTCTATTAAGAAAATAAACAACAGTGTGTATTACATCTATCCAGTACACATCTGATACATTTGATACTTTCATCATGGTTCTCGTAGCTTCCTATATCATTCAATTTTTCCTTTCAACTACCCCATTCTGCTGAGGGGTTCTCGCAGTAGAAAACTGTCTCTTTATGCCATGTTCACAGAATGTATTAAACTCACTAGAAGTGAATTGTCCACCTCTATCAAATCTCAAACATTTGATTTTCAAATTTTGAACACTTTAAACTTATCCAGAGCCTGAGTCTTTTCTCTAAGAAAAGCAACCCATGTCATTCAAGAATAATCATCTATAAGGAGCATGAAATACCTATCACCATTCAGGCTTCCTATTCTAGTCAGACCATAGAGGTCAGTATGAATTAATTGTAGCATTCTGGTAGTAGATTGCTCTTTTCCCTTAAAGTTGCATCTTGTTTAATTCCCCAACTGGAAAATTTTGCAAATAGTATTAGCAGGCCTTGTGATTCTAGGAAGACCTCAGAAAACATCTCTTGAACTAATTCTAACCAAATTATCAAAATTTACATGTCCCATTCTCTGGTGCCATAACCAACTTTCATTGGTTTGAGATACAAGGCATTGACCATCAACTCCCTTAAGCTGATAGATGTTTCCATGAGTTCTCCTTCCAGCAACAACCATATCTCCATTTCCAAATCCTTTTCTGATTTCACAGGTATTATTCTGAAATACATGTTTAAAACCATTGCTACACATATGTCCAACATTCAAAAGGTTATGCCTCAAACCCTTCACATAATATACATCATTAGTGTTGTGTACTCCATCAAAACTAATTGTACCTTTCCCACAAATCTTAGCTCCTAAATCATCACCAAATATGACTAAACCACCATCATAATTTTCAAGTTTAGTAAACTTACTCTTATCCCTGGTCATGTGATTAGAACAACCACTATCAATCACCTAGTAGCCTTCATCCTGTCTTGCATGAAAGGAGGTGACCAAAGTACCTTCCATCTTATTCTTTTTGTTCTCTAGAACATTCTTCCTTGCACATTTTCCATGGTTAGAAAATACATATTTGTTTTCCAAAGCTAAAAACAAGCATTCACTATCATCAGCCTCATTATAGATTCATCATCAAAGATTCTTGCTTCTTCTTTAACATAATACCAACAACACGCAAATCATAACACATCATACATATCACAATAACACATCCCTCAACAACACACCAACATCCACTCACAATAAATGGGGACCTATGGTGTACCAATCAATCCAATGTATGGGGCCACAAATGACCCTATAATCGATGCCTTGCAAGAAAAGCTAATGGGTCTAGAGAAGACCATAGAAAACATACAAATATCCGGCAAGAAATCAGAAGTGTCATATGATTTATCTGTATATCCCTTTGACATGAACTTATACATGCCACCATTTCCTCCGAGATATGTCTCACCAAATTTTACCAAATATAGAGGAAAGACAAACCCTATTGAACATGTTTGAGAATTCGCAACTAACTATATGGACGTCACATATGAACCAACATACTTGATGAGACTCTTTTCTAAAAGTCTTGCAGGTCTTGCCCTTGAATGGTTCTCCACTCAAAAGGATATCCAAACATGGGATGAACTTAAATGCAAATTCATAAAAAATTACTCCTACAACATTGACATGGACACCTCTATTACTAGCTTATGCAATCTCACGCAAGAGGACGCTGGTGAAATGTTCATCCCATTCTTCCAAAAATGGAGAAGTCTAGCTAGTCGTTGTCACATCAACATACCCAAAAAGGAAAAGGTAGACATGTTCATTCAAACACTTCTAGGACCCTTAAAATATGGATTGCAAGTGCATTGTTGTACAACCTTCACAGACCTAGTTGAAAAGGGTGTCCATGTTGAGAAAGCTCTTATTGCAAAAGGAGAGATAAAATATGGTCCTAAAAACATGACTATAAATCCTCCCATTGACAAAAATAAGTATTGGGTCAAAAATAAACATGTTACCAATGATGGTGTTGTCGATGCCAAGGCTTTCAACATTATGGGTCCTCTACTAGCTCTGAAAGGGGTTCAACCACAAAAAAAACCAACGATGATACTGACACCCCCTACCAATGTCACTCCAAAAAACCAAAATGGTCTAAACAGTCAAAATCAAGGACAATTTCGCCAAACAAGACAATTCCCAAAAAGACGAACATACTCAGTGTTGGGAGAACCAATTGAGGATTTCCTTACAAAGCTCCTCCAAAACGGTCTTATCACACTTGAAGAACCTAAACCGTATGACCCAGGGCAATTTAAACCATAATGGTGGGATGATAATGCTTTCTATGAGTACCACCAGGCTAAAGGACATAAGACATCATCCTGTCAACAACTACAAAATATTGTGCAAGACTTTATTGAAAGTAGAGTAATCGAATTGGGTGGGCCACAATTTCCATCAAATTTCGACCATACCATTCATAAGAACCCATTGCAAGACCATGGTTCTAATAATGCTTCCATGTTAGGTCCTAAGACAAACAATAATCAAGCCAATTACACCTGCGCCAAGTATGACTATTCTGGTGGACCTACTATAAACAATGTCTGAACTAATAATGAGTGTGTCAATACCATCACAGTCAAAAGAGCACCTCAATGCAACACCACTACTTGAAGTGGCAAGATCACCATAGTTGGTCTGCCTCTTGCTAGGAAACCTAAGATCACCATACCTGGTCCATCTCCTAAACAACCACAACATGGCTCATCCGCAAAGAAGTGGCAACCCAAGAGTCAATTTAACCTTATCAATCAATTAGGTAAAACCCCTACGTAGATTTCCATACTTGAGCTGCTCCATATTTCTCCCACGCATAAGGCTATACTGGAAAAAACCCTACAAGAGTCATCCGTCCCTAAGGATATTGATGTCAACCAATTTGAGACCATGGTGGGATACCTCACTACACCTCACCACTTCACTTTTTCTAATCAGGATTTTTCGTCACCTAAGACCAACCATAACGATGCACTACATATTGAAACTCTCATCCATAAGTACAAGGTTAGAAGAGTTTTAGTAGATGGTGGAGCAGGATTGAACATATGCTCCTTAAAACTAGTTAAGGCTCTAGGATTTTCTAATGAATGCATAGAACCTACAAAGAGCATAGTCATAAAAGCATATGATGACGAGGAATGTGCTTCTAAAGGTGTTATCTCTCTTCCTATCATAGTGGGACCAATCATTGTGGATACAACTTGCCAGGTCCTGGATCTAGAATTACCTTACAACATCTTGCTTGGTCACCCATGGATTCATGCCTTAATGGTCATCCCCTCCACATATCACCAATGCTTGAAATTCCCATTTGACAGCACAAAAATCACCATATATGGAGACCCCGACCCTTTTCAATATTGTACCAACCTAAGGGGTATTTCTGAAAATTGAGTGCCCATCAACCAAGAAGCTCCTAGCACTTCTGCTTCTAAGTACATTGACCCATCCACGTTGGCATCATCTTCCACGTCCACTCCATCCACATCTTCCACCATGCCACCATCTTCCACACTTCCTAAGGTTGAGCCCACTGTCAAGATCCAGGACCTAGATTGTGGAGAATTCAAACTACGTACGACTTATAGCATCATGACAGTACCCAAGTTTCCAAAGATCTATGGTAGACCATGTTTTAGAATGGAACCCAAGGAAATTTTCAATGTTCCACCAAAAACGGTTTTTATCAAATGGGGAGACATGAGCAATGAAAACATTGCTAATATTATAGGATGGATCTATAAAGAAATGGCAGACCTACCCCCATTACCAGTTAAAAAATATGGCAAGGGATATGACATGATGAAGGCTAAGGGCTACGATGGAACTAGTGGCCTAGGTAGAAATAAAATTAGATGAAGAGAGCCCATTGAATCTTTCAAAATACCAAAGTATCTTGGATTAGGGTATGGATTGCCCAAGAATGATGACTGATGTACCAATGGACTTTCGAGTGAGCGCGTGCATGCTTCGGAAAGTGTCGAGACTATTAAGGAATCCCTTACCAAAACCAACTCCCAAGAGTGGGAATTTGACTCCCAACAATCCTTAAGTGATTGTTGCCTCGATGATTTGTTCATTGAAACGGGGGAGCTTACCTCTGAAATTTTTTTTTGGAAAACATTTAAAATTGATCAGGCACCAAATAGTCATAGTCCCATTTACCTCCCCCATGACATACAAGCTTCACCATCTGAAATCCATAACCATTAGTCAAATCAATCTGAATTGATAGATAACATTGATACCCATGACTCTGAGTCCTTCACCCCTTATTTTGACAACGAATATGAAACGAGTGAAGGGGAATATTGGATCGAGTCTAATGTGGAATTGGATGATGACAACTTCATCTTCAATATCTTTGAATCCATCTACATGCTTTCTGCATCCTCCCCTCAATTCACCAATGTTGACGATGGCATTTCCTTAGTCTACCCGCAACTAACTGATTGGGACCAACAAGGTCCGCCAACACTGGATACCTTTAAGTATGATGAGGCCATCGCATAATTTATGGGATTACATGAGGGCATACCCAGTGGTGATCACAAGACTGGATTCGCCATTAACCTAGATTGTACAGTTTACTTCAGGGAGACTGCTCCATCCTCCAGTCGCAAAATTTAAAATAAGAATAAAGCAAAAAATGAAACGTCTTTAGGAAAACCGAAAGGAACCTTCTGATGACAAAAAAGTAAAAACAAAGAACGTATCTACGGGTGAAAACCTCTGTGAAGCACCCAAAGATGGAGGACTGTACTTTCTCCCCGTAACTCAAGATAAATCAACTATGCTCATAGAAGACACCATAGAAGACAACATATCAACCACAAAAGATCCTAAAATGGTCCTCTTTGTTGCATCCTTAATTGAAGAAGAAAAACTATAATTTCACAAATTATTTGCCGACCGTAAAATCAACTTCGCATGGTCCTATGTGGACATGCCTAGACTAGAGCCAGAACTAGTTTTGCACCATCTACCATTATTTCCAAATGCCAAACCATTTAAACAAAAGCTATGCAAAATGCATCCTCAGGTCGCTCTATTAGTCAAGGCTGAGTTGAAGAAACTTCTCAACGCTGAGTTTATACGATCTATTGATTATGCTGAATGGATATCTAGCCTGGTGCTAGTAACAAAGCCAAATGGGATGATCTACGTCTGCACAGATTTTAGAGACTTACACAAAGCATGCCCAAAATATGACTTTCCATTGCCAAATATAGATATCATAATCAACCTCATGGCAAGATACGAAATGTTGTCCCTCATGGACGATTTTTTAGGATATAATCAGATTCGTATTGCCCCAGAAGATCAACATAAAACAACATTCACTTGCTCGTGGGGTACATACTACTGGAATGTCATGTTGTTTGGTCTTAAAAATGCAGGCGCCATGTATCAAAGGGCTATGACCACAATCTTTCATGACATGATGCATAAGATAATGGAAGATTACATGGATGACCTTTTGGCTAAATCAGTAACAAGAAAAGATCATCTGAAGATGTTAGACACAATTTTCAAGAGACTGGAAGAATATAAAGTCTGACTAAATCCTAAGAAATGCGTCTTTGGTGTAACATCTGGAAAACTTTTGGGATACATAGTTTCTCCAAGAGGCATTGAGGTCAATCCAACAATAGTAAAATCCATCATGGACATGCCTCCTCCCAGAGGAATCAGTGAACTCAGAACCTTACAAGGCAGGGTGCAATCTATCCGACGCTTCATAGCACAATTGGCCAACAAGTGTCAACCATTCCAATATCTTCTACGCAAAGGCATCCCCTTTGTGTGGACAGATAAATGCAAGAAATACTTTCAACAAATAAAGGACTACCTACTATCATCGCTAGTTCTTATGCCTCTTATTCAAGGCAAGCCTTTAATCCTATACATCTCGGCCACTACATCAACACTGGGGGCATTACTAGCACAAAATGACCATGATGAGAAAGAAGGGCCATATATTATATCAGTCGAACACTGGTTGGATATGAGTTGAATTACACATCCATTGAATGTGCTTGTCTAGCAGTGGTCTTTGCAGCTCAGAAGCTAAGATATTATATGTTGAGCCATCAGACACAGTTGGTAGCAAAGACTGATCCTCTCAAATATCTATTGAGTTGTGCAACATTGACAAGACGTTTGGAAAAATGGGTAATGATCTTGACCAAATATGATATTAAATATGTAGAAAGAAAGGAAATAAAGGGACAGGTCATAGTAGACCAACTGGCAAACACACCTATACAAAGTGATCACCCTTTAGTGGAAGATTTCCCAAATGAGTCAATATTCCATATGGAACCTAAGTTACCTTGGAGATTCTACTTTGACGGATCTCATACCAATCATGGCTCGGGGGCAGGAATCCTATTTATCACCCCTCAAGGAGATTCCATTCCTAAATCCTTCCGCATAGCTTTCCCATGTACCAATAATGTGGTGGAATACGAGGCACTGGTCACAAGACTTAGAATGGTAATAAAATGGAAAATCAAAGCACTACATGTCTATGGGGATTCTTAGTTAGTCATCAAACAAGTAAATGATGATTATGACACTAAGGATGAGAAACTAATGCCCTACAAACGAATGGTTGACAACTTTCAGACATGTTTTCACAGGGTGAATTTTGAGCAAGTTCTGAGAGCGCAGAACAAGGTGGAAAATGCCATGGCTACAATAGGCTCTCTCCTCGACATTCCAAGCAATATGCCTCAACTGAAATTCTTAATAGAATAATTGTTGGTCCCCACCTACAACATTCTAGAATCTAAGATGGTCTGCGAGCTTGTTGGTCCCAATTCTCCCTAGTGCCAAGACATTCATGACTACCTTAAGTCCCAAACCCTCCCTCCTAATCTTTCCAATAACCAAAGGAATTATTTTATCTAAAAAGCTGCAAGATATGCCATCGTTAGTGACACCCTTTACCGTCGTAGCTTTGACAACACCCTCCTTAGATGTCTCGACACCAACAAAGCATGCACAACCTTATGCAAAGTACATGAGGGTATATGCGGGTCTCATTCGAGTGGTCCTACTCTGGCCAAGAAGATAATGAAACTTGGGTACTATTGGCCGACCATTGAGAAAGATGCACTAGAATATGTCAGGACTTGTCGCCAATGCCAAATTCACAGTGATTTGATTCACGCTCCAGCACAGGAACTTCGGCTGATCACTTCCCCTTGGCCCTTTGCACAATGGGGACTTGACCTCGTGGGAAAGATCCATCCTACCTCGTCAAATGGCCACAAATTTATCATCACCACCACTAAGTATTTTATGAAGTGGATTGAAGCTATTCCCCTAACATACATAACCAACAAACAAATCTCCAAATTCATTCTTAACTACATCATTTTACGGTATGTTCTTCCGCAATCCATCATCACTGACAATGGACGTCCGTTTAAAAACCAAGACGTTCGTGAGTTATGTGAGCGATTTCACATCCAACATCATTTTTCCTCTCTGTATTATCCGCAGGGAAACAATCAAGCTGAGGCGTCAAATAAAACCATTGTTAAAATTCTAAAAAAGACTGTCAATGACGCTGGCCATGACTGGCATATTCAACTCAACCCTGCTTTGTGGGCTTAGCAAACCAACATTCGTACACCCACAGGAGCCACTCCATTCTCCTTGGTCTTTGGAGCTGAGGCCATCTTGCCCATCGAGGTTGAAATTCCTTCTTTACAAGTCTCTTTGAAGGGTTTAACTAATGATGAGGAGTACAGACAGTCGCACTTACTCGAGCTAGAAATGTTAGAGGAAAGACGAAAAAATTCCTTGAACCATCTACAGGAATATCAGAATTGTCTTTGTCACAATTACAACAAGAGAGTCATGGTCAGGAAGTTTGACATTGGTGACCTAGTCCTCATGCAAAATCCTAAGAATCAGGCTAACAAAGAAAAGCTAGGAAATTTTGAAACAAACTAGTTGGGTCCTTACGTCATCATATCCTATTGTGGTTCTGGAGCGTATCAGCTGGCTACTCTAGATGGTGAAAATTTGACGAAGCCTATCAATAGTCTACATCTTTGCAAGTTCTATGCATAGCATCGGAAACTCAAGCCGAAAACCTTAAAACACAAAAAATAAAAAATAAAAAATGACAAAAATAATAAAGAGAAATAATTCGTCCAACAATGAAAACCTAGAAACACGCGCTTTGGATAAGTACCATGGTGAAAACCTAGAAAACAGGCACCATGCATAGTCAATCATTGCTCGACCATCTACTGTCACTTTATCTGTCTTGCCCTATGATGGAACGCATTTTCTGTCACCACCACGACCTTTTCCATGACATCATACTCTACCTCTCATGGTTGACAAACGATTGACATCTAGTCCGACATACTGTCCATTGAGTATCCCATGCATATCCTTTTCATGTCCTTTAAAATTGGCTAAGTATTGAACATGGGGAAAAAAATTTATCATGTGACTATAGAGGGTATAGCACATGGCCTGGGAAATTGTTAAAGTCCTAAAAAATGACAAAAACATCATAAAATGTCCTGAAGATAGACGAAAACATTGTAAAAGTCCTAAAAAGACAAAAACATCACAAAAAGTCTTAAAAAAAGACCTAAAAATTTAAAAATGTTTGGAAGAAAAAAACACAAACAAATAAAAACATGGCAAGAAACACAAAAACACCCAAATATCTCAAAATCACAAAAAAAAATAAAAAAATAGAGTCATACCTTGTCAAGTCCATCAAATCCATTAGTCTGTGTCATTTGTCTGAACTACGTTGTCTCTACGCATTTGCTACATAGGCAAGACTCATTTTCAAGTCCCCAAGACATTAGGTCAGTCCTTTTAGGTTTGTCAAAATAAAATCATGATGCAACCTTTGGTCATCAAGACAAAGTCATTGGTCATGTCAAACTATGAGGTCTTTGAGTGTATGACGTAGGCAAGGCCATCTGTAGATGAGCCCCCGAGGCCGCACTAGATCAATCCATTAGGGTTCATGACACTACACTAGCACACACGTCAAAAGTCTTCAAGTCAAGACAAATCATTTTCCAAACGGACAAACTCCTAAAATGAATTACAACAATCATTTATTCGGCATGAAAATCACACCAGCATGACAACACCGACGTGTAGTCAACACAAGTCAATTCAGTCAACTTCAGTCAACCTCAATCAAACTAAGTCAAAACAAGGCAAATTATCATAACTAGTCAAACTATCAACTTTTGGTATTCTTCAGATGTGTCCTTCTGAAGAATAGCCTCCATCATTTATGCCTTAGGATGTGTCCTTCCTAGGCATCATCACTATCTGTCTGAAATTTTAGAGGGATCCTCTTGACATTTAAGGATCCCTCTCGACATCAGTATTCTTCAGATGTGTCCTTCTGAAGAACTATCTCTCATTTCATGCCTTAGGATGTGTCCTTCCTAGGCATCGTCACTGTCATCTGACATTTTAGAGGGATCCTCTTGACATTTAAGGATCACTCCTCTTGACATCAGTATTCTTCAGATGTGTCCTTCTGAAGAACTATCTCTCTCATTCATGCCTTAGGATGTGTCCTTCCTAGGCATCGTCATTGTCATCTAACATTTTTTAGGGATCCTCTTGACATTTAAGGATAACTCCTCTTGACATCGGTATATTTCAGATGTGTCCTTCTGAAAAACAAACTGTCATTTATGCCCTAGGATGTGTCCTTCCTAGGCATCGTCACTGTCACTGTCACTGGCATTTTGAGGGATCCCTTTTGACATTTAGGGATCAATACTCTCGGCATCAACATTATTCAGGATGTGTCCTTGAATTTGCCAATCTTCAGCATTCATCATCTTGGCATCGTTAGAACCTTGACACCTCGGCATCTCAACATCATCAAATCTGACATCTTGACATTAAAACACTTGGCATCCAGAAACACTTGGAAAACACTTGGCACTTGTCTTTTGGTTTTTCATCATGTTACTAGTTTTTCAGCGAGGTCTTGACAACGGGATTTAGAAAAGCAGCGACATATCATGATTGTCTTATCTTGTCTTTGGATTTTTTCATCATGTGACTAGTTTTTCAGCGAGGTCCTAACAACGGGATTTAGAAAAGCAACGACGTATCATGATGATGGTTTTGTTTTATCTTGTCTTTTGACAATCATGTTGCTAGTTCCTCAAGGATGTCCTAGAAATCGGATTTAGAGGAGCAACGACATTTCATGACTTGTCTTTCTTGTCTTTTTATGCTTGTGGTTGGTTATGACAAAAAGATTGGGAAAATTGTGCTCTTAGTATGAGTCATGATCATCCTAGTCTACGACTGCTTGTCTTACAAGTGATGGTACGACCTTGCACACCTTGATCTATGTCATATCATGGTGTTTGTTGGCCATTACAATAATCTTCCCAATGATGATTAAGAGCAATAAATATTAAAGTCCTATGGTAATGTTCTGAAGGATTTGGTCTAGGAACTAACATGCATCTCCTTCTGTCGTGTCATCTTCTCTCGCTCATCTCATATAGGCATTGCATCCATATCATCATCCATATCTTTTGCACTAACATTTCTTTGTCTCTTCATATTCTAGTCTTCTCATAAATTTCGAGAGAACACCCTTGTTCTTGGAACTCGTCTATCCTCTCAAGGGGCCATACTGCTACCCTCCTCATCATTCTTCCTCATCTTATTTTGCACTAGGGCATATTTTTGACTTATTTTCTTTGTCACAATGTGACATGCTACATTATGAAAAAGAGGGGAAAAATGTAGACACTTAAAAATAACCTAGGCCTGTAAGCTCTATTTTACCACTTTCATCCTAACATAATTGTGACATTTAATTATGTCCTTGGTCCACTTTCCACTATTAATTAAATAATTGATTATTATTTAATTAATTTGTCTCTTGCATTCTTCATGATTATTAAATAAATAAATTATATTTATTTACTCAATACATCACTAAGGGTCTATTATCTTCTTACAATTAAATAAATTTCTTAATTTATTTAATTTCCTTTATTCATTTATGTCTTCTTAATTATAAAATAAATGAATTTTATTTATTTATTTAATAAGTCACTAATTCTCATAATTCAATGAATTTATGAATTTATTTAATTATCGGTCATAATCCTCTAAATTAAATGATTATCTTTAATTATTTAATTACCTAATTTAACATTTCTCTCATTTAAAAAAAATAAATTATTTAAAATGATTTCACTTTATTAACTGTCATTGCATTTTAGTAAATAATCTGAAAATCGATTATTTACTCACACAAAATCCACATTTTAAATTAATTTAATTCAAAAAGATAATCTTCTTCCAAAAATCAAGTAATTGAGCAAATTCTTGATTTTCCAAATCTGCTTTTCAGTCCAGTCTTTATCTTTTTGATTTTTTGAATCTCACAAATCAAGCAGTCTTTATCTTCTTGATTTTTGAAAATCTTTATCTTTTTGACTAATTGTCACATTTATTCTCGACCGTCGATTCGATTTTCTCAAATAACATCTTGACCACTCATTTAATAATTTTTCCCTAACCCTAATTAAGGATTGTCACATGAAATCTCATCCTCTGATTTTAGGCTTCTGTCAACTTTCAATCTCATCCATCCATCCAAAATTGCATTTTCTATAAAATGTCAATTTGCTCACATTCTTGGGACCACCACTTCATTATTATAGACATTCATGCTTAGAATTTATTTTGCACTTAGTTTGTTTAATTCAATTCAATTATTTGTATAGTAATTTTTCATTCAAATCCTTCAAAACTTGCATAAGACATTGTCATAGTCAAAGAATTGCTCACATACAAATCTGAGGGCAATAGTCATACGATCGTTGCGAGCTAGAAGGTGTTATGGAGATGAATCATGGAAGCTTTGAGGAATAATTGGTATAATATTTCTTTTATTTTCTTTCATTGTACTCGATAGTTCTTTGGGTTTTATTGATTTTAATCATCTAACCTACCTGAGAATATAACCCATTGATACACAACTCAAACTAACTACATGCAACTGAAGATAACTGAACCATAACTGAACTGAACTGATACTAAACTGAACTAAACTGAACTGATCTAAACTGAACTGAACTGAACTGATACTAAACTAATACTAAACTGAACTAAACTAAACTAATCTAAATTGAACTAAACTGAACTGATCTGAACTAAACTCTATGCATGTAAACATCAATCCCTAACTTCTAGGATCTTTACATGCATTACTGAAGTGTTATCTTAAATTTAGATTTAAGATTTTTTAATTTTTCTAAGTTATTTTAAATTTAGCTTTTTAGATCTTAGATTTTTTAGTTAATTTAGATTTTTAGATTTTTTTTAATTAGCTTTTCAATTAGATTTTTAGAATTTTTTTTTAATTAGCTTTTAAATTAGATTTTTTAAATTAGCCTTTTTAATTAGATTTTTTAGATTTTTAAATTAGTTTTAATTTTTAGATTTTTTTTTCAATTAATTAGATTTTAGATTTTAAATTAGCTTTAGTTAGATTTTTTTAGATTTTTTAGATTTTTTTTTAGATTTTTTTAAATTAGATTTTTAGATTTTTAAATTAGCTTTTAGTTAGATTTTTTTTAGATTTTTAAATTAGATTTTTAGATCTTTAAATTAGCTTTTGGTTAGATTTTAGATTAGATTTTTATTAGATTTTAGATTTTAGATTAGATTTTAAATTAGATTTTTAAATTAAATTTTATTAGATTTTAGATTAGATTGTTAATTTAGATTTATTTTTTTTAACTTTTTAATTTAGTTTAGATTTCTAATTTCTAATTTAATTTAGATTTTTAACTTTTTAATTTAGTTTAGATTTTTAATTTTTAATTTAGTTTAGGATTTTAACAGATTGCATGTTTTAGATTAGAGATTTTTGGTTACTAATCTTTGTTGGCAGCGTGTGACATTTACATTTCGAGAGTCCAAGAAAATTTCTTCAACTCCTAATTTGTGGCTTTGCAGATTCATTTGTCCAAGAAGTCCAAATTTGAAACATTGTGTCTGTGATTTTTAGAATAGAAAACACTTAATTTGGTGCACTAAAATGAACATGTCCTCTATTCTGTTTGACTATGCTTGAAGGTGGTAGATGACTATGCTCTCACCTTGTGCAAACTAGGTGATCAAAAAACTAGACCCACCTTAATTTTTGTGTAACCTTGATGCAATAATCGAAGTATCCTCTCCCCTTGCGCATTTATGTGATCCTAGGTGTAAGAGAAATGGTTATTCCTCTAGAATTTGGTCCTACCTTGGTGGGAAAAAGTACTCACCCCAAGGCGACTCAAACAGGAAACAAAGCTAAAGCCAAGCTACCCTCGACTGGTATATAAATGTGAATCCTAAGGGAAAGCCTAGGATTACGAGTGCAGATGTGTCATACGGACTAAGTAGTACTCCCCAAAACCTTGTTGAGTGTAACCTCTCCAGGCTGGAGTGCCTCCTAAACAAAGCTTAATCTTGTGCCCCATGTATGGCCACTCGAACGGGGGTCCCGAATTAAACACCTTTGTGTAGTAGCCAAAAACCTTCTATTTGCTAGCGCAACACTAGTTGGTGTGAAGGCATCCACATCTTTGCAGTCTTTAGTAGAGGTGATCAATCTGCCATGGGAGTTTCATGAGGGTTGGAAGCTTGGTTGGCCTGAGAAGAGAATGCACTATAAGGGGGAGCCTGTGCAACCAAGCTTTTGGATTCACACACTAAGGATATGCGGTTGGGGAAACCCACGTGGAATCTAGTGGATATTGTCATGGCCTAACCATAGGATTGTGCTTGTCTTATTTGTGTTTTTCTACACTCAAAATATCATGCTTGCCAAGTGTTTTCTAGATACTAAAACAAAGAAAACAAGATTCACACATCTAGAAACAAACAATCAACTTCAAACAAATCAGATTTTTTTTACCAAAACTTCAAGTCCAAACATTTTTAGCCTACTATCAAACATCTTTTTCAGAAGTCTCTATCAGAAACCAGACTAGAAAATTGCTCAAATTTCCCATTTCTTGCACACTTTAGCTTGCATCTTACCATAAGGTCATCTTTGAAAATCTTAGTCTCATCATTAGGCCTCACCATTTTCATTTTCAGTCATAAACCAACACTGAGGTCCTCATTTTACTTGCATATTTTGGACAACCTTACCATACTTTGCAAAAATCTTGACTTTCAAAAGTAGGTTATCATTGGACTTAGTCATCATTATCATCTTTAGTCATTGTCCTTTTGTGAGATCTTTCCAACTCAAAAGTCTAGTTAGGAAACCTCACTTGTCATTTTGTCCTTGTCATTTGGTCCTTTAAACAAGTCCTTTGATATTCTGAAATTGAGACATAGATCAAGCATAGGGTGGTTAGGCAACTTTCTTCCAAGTCATTTGGACCTTTTCATTTCCATACTTTAGACATTCAAGTCATCTTAGTCATCACCTTGCATAATTTATCCTTAAAAAAATCCAAAAATATTGTCATAACTTTCATCATAGTCCTCATTTGGCATCTAGACTTGGCATTGGTCATTTTCCTTAGTCAACATTTTCATATTAGTCTTCATTGTCACCTTGGCATTTGGCATCCTTTCTTGACAATTTTATCACCCTGCATTAATCATTTCCTTAGGAAAATGTCATCATCACCTTGCATTGTCATCCTTTATTCCTAAAATACAAAAAAACTAGTGTCATAACTTGTCATCCTAGTCTTCATTTTACATTAGCCATGTCCTTTAGAAAACATTGTCGCATTGACATCCCTTATTGTCAAAAATCCAAAAACATAGTCTTGCATTGTCATCCTTTATCCAAAAAATCGAAAAACATAGGCTAGCGTCATCCTGCCATTCAATTGTCATTCTTATCATCCTCATTTGAGCAATCCCCTTTTATGGTTGAGACTAGTTTTCAAAGATAGAGAAGACAAATGGAAAACTTTGGACAAGATTTCAATCCCAACATCAATAATAACACTTATGACACGAACCAACATTGGAATTTTTCTGACCCATTTCACAACATGAACATGCCATCTTCATCACGAAACCCTTATGAACCATTCATACTGTATCTAAGGGTAAATTTTAGGTATGTTAGATGTTAGCAAAACAACAATGCATATAAACCCAAAGAACTACGAAGTACATTGAAAACTAAGAAAAAAAATGTTTATACCAGATAACCGCTGAAGCTTCCATGATTCCTCTTCGTAGCACCTCCTAACTTGTTGCAAATGTTGCCCTCAGATCGAACGTACGAGCAATTCTTCGACTATGCCTATGTCCTACACAAGCTTTGAAGGATTTAAATAAAACTATGCCTATTCCTATGACAATATGACTCTAAAATGCCAAGTAAATTCTAAGTATTTATGCGCCAGAATAACGAAATTCATCTGTGTAATCTCAAAATGTGAGCAAAATAACATTTTATAGAAAATTCCATTTTGAATGGACAAACGAGATCGACTTTCAACATAGACCTAAAATCAGAGGACAAGATTTAATCTGACAATCCCTAATCAGGGTTAGGGAAAAATCATTAAGTGAGTGGTCGAGATGTCATATGAGAAAATCAAATCAGTGGTGGAAAATAAATGAGATAATTAGATTTTTGAAAATCAAGAAGATAAAGACTGCCTGATTTGTGAGATTCAAAAAATCAAGAAGATAAGAGTTGAACTGAAGATTAGATTTGGAAGTCATGCTTCTCAATTATCAATATAAAAAGTGTCATCATCTATATTCTTCATTTAATGGAGAAGAATAAATGAATAAAAAGTGATTCAGTATTTCAATAGTTTGTGGTGCGAAAAGATAAATAGACCCTTGGTGACGCGTCATGAAAGAGACATGAATTAATTAAATAATAATTTATTATTTAATTAATAGATGAATGTGGACCAAGGACATAATTAAATGTCATAATTATGCTAGGATGAAAGTGGTAAAAATAGAGCTTGTAGGCCTAGGTCATTTTTAAGTGTCTACATTTTTCCCCTCTTTGTCATAATGTAGCATGTCGCATTGTGACAAAGAAAATAAGTCAAATTCATGCCCCAGTGCAAAATACGATGAGGAAAAATGACGAGGGTTACAGTATGCCCCCTCAAGAGGACAAATGGGTTCCAAGAACACGGGTGTGCTCTCAAAATGGATGAGAAAACTAGAATATGAAGAGACAAAGAAATGTTAGTTCAAAAGATATGGATGATGATATGGATGCAATATGAGATGAGTGAGAGAAGATGACAAGACAAAAGGAGATGCATGTTAGTTCCTAGACCAAATCCTTCAAAAATTTACCATAGGACTTTAATATTTATTGCTCTTAATCATCATTGGGTATGTTTCCTAAGGCTAGATTAGCATATTAACAAATCAATAAAGACTAATAAACCCAAAGAACTATTAAGTACAAAGGAAATTAAATACAAGAAATATTATACCAGTTATTCCTCGAAGCTTCCATGATTACCTCCATAGCACCTCCTAGCTTGTAGCATATGATTGATGCCCTCAAATTGAGTGTGTGAGCATTTTGATTATGACATTGTCCTATGCAAGTTTTGAAGGATTTAAATATAAAACTATGCCTATGCCTATGACAATATGACTCTAAAATGTAAAATAACTCTATGCATACATGTGTCAAAATAACCAAATCTATGTGCGTAATCCAAAAATGTGAGAAAAATAGCATTTTATAGAAAATGCAATTTTGATTGGACGGACGAGATCAACTTTTGAGAAAAGCCTAAAATCAGAGGACGAGATTAAATCTGATAATCCCTAAATAGGGTTAGGGAAAAATCATTAAGTGAGTGGTTGAGATGTCATCTAAGAAGATTGAATCGGCGGTGGAGAATAAATGAGATAATTAATTAGAAAAATAAATATTTTCAAAAATCAAGAAGATAAAGATTGCCTGATTTATGAAATTCAAAAAATCAAGCAGATAAGAGTTGAACTGAAGATCAGATTTGAAAAATCAAGAATCTGCTCGATTACTTGATTTTTGGAGGAATATTACGATTTTGAATTAAATTAATTCAAAATATGGATTTTGTGAGATAATAAATAATCAATTTTCAGATTATTTACTAAAATGAACTGTCAATTAAGAATGTGATATCATTTTAAATAATTTCATTTATTTTAAATTGAGAGAAATGTTAAATTAGGTAATTAAATAATTAAGATAATTATTTAATTGAGAGGATATGATTAGTAATTAAATAAATTAATAAATTAATTTAATTATGAGAATTAGTGACATATTAAATAAATAAATGAAATTCATTTATTTAATAATTATGAAGAATTAATGAATAAAGTTAATTAAACAAATTTAGAAATTTATTTAATTAGAGGAAGACTTAGACAATTAATGACGTATTTAATAAATAAATAAAAATTATTTATTTAATAATCATGAAGAATAAAAGGACATGAATTAATTAAATAATTATGAATTATTTAATCAATAGTCGAATGTGGACCACATACATAATTAAATGTCACAATTATGCTAGGACGAAAGTGGTAAAAATAGAGCTTGCAGACCTAAGTCATTTTTAAGTGTCTACACATACAAAGAGACCAAAATAGACGAGTATATGCAAAAGACTTAGAAGCTGCAATGCAAAATCCTGATATAGCCTCCTTTGTAGAAAACTTAGTCTTACATGACACTCAAAGGTATCTAGCCATGCTTTTGGACCAAGGAGCTAAGTTACCATGGGGCTTTGACATAAATACTTTGGGACCTCCATCTGTCTACCCTCACCATCAACAGTCACTAAACATAAATCCTGCCATTAATTCACAACAAACGTCCACTTATCACCCTTATCATAACCATGACAAGGGAAGCCAACTGTCCACTAGTCCATTCCAAACCTCCATGTCATATTTTGGCCCTTCACCTATCAATCCTGTCCAAGTCTACATGCCTTATCAACTATCTACCAACTCATGTTAGGTCCCCACATCATACCATATCGATCCGGTCCAAGTCTCCATGTCCTATTTCAATCAACCTTACACTAGTCCAGTCCAAGTCTCCATGTCATATCCTATGTCATCACCAACTAATCTAGTGCTAGTCCCCACACCATGTTCTAGGCCATCATTCGCCAGTCCAGTCCAAGTCCCCATGTCCTATCCTAGTCCTTCACATACTAGTCTCATCCAAGTCTCCATGTCCTATCCTAGTCCTTCACATACTAGTCCAGTCCAAGTCTTCATGTCCTATCCTAGTCCTTCACATACTAGTCCAGTCCAAGTCCCCATGTCATAGCCTCATACTAGTCCAGTCCAAGTCCCCATGTCTTAGCCTAGTCCTTCATCCATTAATCCTTTTCATCACTCCCTCACAAGCCACGTTTAATCATGAAAATTCTATCATAGTCCAAAGTCAAATCCCATTGTCTAAACTTGAGGATACACGTCAAAATGAAAGCCCAAAGCATGACATTATAACGTCACCCTCATGTCAAGAACAAGGTAGTCCATCCCATGACCCTATCTCAAAGTTCATTCAAGAAGTCCTTCAAGACAATCATGACATCCAAAATACACCTACCCTTGACAAATATTTCAATCCCAATTATATCATCCATGACAACCCCATCTTTGACCAAGACCCTACCATTGACAAAGAAGTCCAAAACGATCCACTCCTTCACTTTTACGCCATTCATGATCAAACACTTGCCAACCCTATACAGGCCTCGACTATTGACACTTTCCAAAATGAGACACTTTCCTCCATGACACACATAGACGATATTCCTCAAGAACAAGAGTCTTTCATTATGGAGATATTTGCAAATGATCAGGCTATACCTGAATTTACTAGACTCTATGACATTGACCATAACGATGGCTTCAACATCAACTTGGAAGCACCAATAGAATCATCTAAACCTGACATGTCACAAGATCAGACCAAAGATATCAGTCAGAAATATGTCCAACATGACAATGAAGCTAGGGCACTTTATCAACTAGGGTCATCTATCCTTGTCAGAACATGCTTCTTTGCAGACGAAAACATTCCAGGTAAAAATGTTCACATACATCATGATGGGTTAGCATCTTCCTTTCAAAACAATAAATACCCCATTGCAAACATAATCTGTCAAAGCATGCAATATCAAGGCAAAGGACTAGGCATACACGAGCAAGGAATTCAAGAACCAATATAACTCCAGGAAAACTATCGATATCAAGGTCTTGGCTATTCTTTAGTCAACAAATCAAACGATGTCAATGGAACCTCCTCGATACTGGGGGAAACCTTGTCAGATATAAATGTCAAAATAAAGTCCATGATAAATCCTTGTCATAAGATTGTTGCCAACACCCCCTCCACCCACACCATAAACCGTCATTTCATCATAAATAAACCTTCCCTTTGGAACCAACAAAAACAAAAGTCATACAAATAAAAAGATCAAAATCATATGTCAAAGGCTATTGAATCAAACAAAAGGACAAGTGGACAAATGAAATTAAAATGGATCCAAAAGAAAAGTGGATCAAGCAAAGAAAATATGTCAAAAGAAAAAGTCAATTGCAATGTGGAGCCACAAGACACGAGGACTCCCACATATAACACATGTCCACATCCTTCGAAATGGTCATCAAGCAAGGCATCTAAAGGTGTTGGTTTCAAACGCCATCCCTCCAAAATTCATCATCCAACATCCCAAGTTTGGAAAATAAAAAGTGATTCATCCAAACGTCCAAAAAATCCTTTCACATCTACCATCAAAAGTCATAACCCTACATCTTGCCTAAAGTCCAAAAACACCATGTCACAAACCCATCGCATCATGGCAGCAACTCTTTATCACAAGGACCCTCATGTCACTCTATCGCGATATGTGTATTCTGATAAGGCCAACTCTAGTGTTGACAAGGATCACAATGACATCAATCAGTTGTATGCAAGCGCTATGATCCTGACGTGGCAATTGCTTCAGAAAGGTCATTATTGGAATATCATGACCCCAATATCTACATCAACACCATCAGTGGATTCAGAATAGTCAATGGTCATCTAAAGCATCAAAGCTATCCGAAAAATATAAAAAAAATATAAAAAAATTGAAAAATGATAAAAAAAATTGTCACCTTGATGAAAACCTGGAAAATAGGCATCTTGGTGACACCAAAAAAATCAAAAGGTCAAGAAAATAGTAAAGAGAAAAATTTCGTCCAACGGTGAAAACCTGGCAAATAGGCACCCTAGATAAGTACCATGATGGAAACCTGGAAAAAAGGCGTCATGTGTAAAATTGTCTATGTGGACTCTTACACTTGGGGAAAGTCGTCTCATCTCTTAGGCCTTCCTCTTGACATTAGCATCTAACCATTTAATCCATTCACTTTCCCACCTACCTTGGTCCTGACATAAAACATGCAAACATCAATCATGCTTTGGGAAAACTCTTGACATGTCTATCCTTCGGTCATACACTATTCATGAAATGTCATGTCATTACTATCAAAACCTCATTATCCTTATGTGACATAGTCCTTGAAAATCATATGACAATTCCCTTAGTCTCATGTCCCCCATCCTTTACCAAGCCCACATTTTTTCCTTTCATGTATCTCACCTATCTTGGCTTTCCCTTGTCAAACGGTCTAAGGATAATCATCATCCCATCTAGTCCTAACCAAGTCATTCCAAATGCAATGAGTCTAGTCCATACAAGCACATTATCCAAAACATTACTTGAATTTGTTCCTAGCCCAACTTTAGACCTCGATACTTTCATCACATTATCATCATCCTCACGTTGTTTCAGGATGTGTCCTTCCCACGTCAAACAATGTTGTCATCATATGTCAATTGGTATTCAACTTGACTAGGGGCACAATCATGTTTTTCCTTGAATTCTCATGCGTAGGCATCATTCACATGCATTTATCATGGTCCTCGTAAAACGTCAAAATCCAAAAAAAAGAGACAAACATCATAAAATGTCCTAAAGAAAGACGAAAACCAATGAAAAATGTCCTGAAAAAAGATAAAAACATCGAAAAACATCCTGAAGAAAGACAAAAACACCACAAAAAATCCTGAAAAAAAGACAAAAACATTGTAAAATGTCTTGAAAAAAAACCTAAAAATTGAAAAGCATCCTGAAGAAACCCCAACAAACATCAAATAATCTCAAGAATGCAAAATGAATTCATTTCCCATTGAAATTATGCCGTGTCAATCAATTAGTCTTTGTCATTTGTCTGAACTACGTTGTCTATGTGCATTTGCTACATAGGCAAGACTCATTTTTGAGTCCCCAAGACATTAGGTCAATCCTTTTAGGTTTGTCAAAAATAAAATCATGATGTAATCTTTGGTCATCAAGACAAAGTCATTGGTCATGTCGAACTACGAGGTCTTTGAGTGTATGACGTAGGCAAGGCCATCTTTCAATGAGCCCCCAAGGCCGCACTAGATCAGTCCATTAGGGTTCATGGCACTACACTAGCACACACGTCAAAAGTCTTCAAATCAAGACAAATCATTTTCCAAAAAGACAAACTCCTAAAATGAATTACAACAATCATTTATTCAGCATGACGATCACACCAGCATGACAGCATCGACGTGTAGTCGACACAAGTCAATTCATTCAACCTCAGTCAAATTAAGTCAAAACAAGGCAAATTATCATAACCAGTCAAACTGTCAACTTTTGGTATTCTTCAGATGTGTCATTCTGAAGAATAGCCTCTATCATTTATGCCTTAAGATGTGTCCTTCCTAGGCATCATCACTATCATCTGACATTTTAGAGGGATCCTCTTGACATTTAAGGATCACTCCTCTCGACATCAGTATTCTTCAAATGTGTCCTTCTAAAGAACTATCTCTCTCATTCATGCCTTAGGATGTGTCCGTCCTAGGCATCGTCACTGTCATCTGACATTTTAGAGGGATCCTCTTGACATTTAAGGATCACTCCTCTCAACATCAGTATTCTTCAGATGTGTCCTTTTGAAGAACTATCTCTCTCATTCATGCCTTAGGATGTGTCCTTCCTAGGAATCGTCACTATCATCTGACATTTTAGAGGGATCCTCATGAAATTTAGGGATCACTCCTCTTGAAATCAGTATTCTTCAGATGTGTCCTTCTGAAGAACTATCTCTCTCATTCATGCCTTAGGATGTGTCCTTCCTAGGCATCGTCATTGTCATCTGACATTTTTGAGGGATCCTCTTGACATTTAAGGATCACTCCTCTTGACATCGGTATCTTTCAGATGTGTCCTTCTGAAGAACAAACTTTGTCATTTATGCCTTAGGATGTGTCTTTCCTAGGCATCGTCACTGTCACTGTCACTAGCATTTTGAGGGATCCTCTTGACATTTAAAGATCAATCCTCTCGACATCGACATCATTCAAGATGTGTCCTTGAATTTGACAATCTTTGGCATTTCATCATCTTGGCATCGTCAAAACATGACACCTTGGCATATCAACATCGTCAAACCTGACATCTTGACATCAAAACACTTGACATTCAGACACACTTGGTAAACACTTGGCACTTGTCTTTGGATTTTTCATCATGTTACTAGTTTTTCAACGAAGTCCTGACAATGGGATTTAGAAAAGAAATGACATATCATGATTGTCTTGTCTTTTCTTTGGCTTTTTCATCATGTTACTAGTTTTTCAGCGAGGTCTTGACAACGGGATTTAGAAAAGCAGCGACATATCATGATGATTGTCTTGTCTTGTCTTTGGATTTTTTATCATTTTACTAGTTTTTCGACGATTTCCTGACAATGGGATTTAGAAAAGCAACGACGTATCATGATTGTCTTAGCTTGTCTTTGGCTTTTATCATCATGTTACTAGTTTTTCAGCAAGATCCCAACAACAAGATTTAGGGAAGCAATGACATATCATGACGTTTGTCTTGTCTTTTGACACTCATGTTACTTGTTTCTCAGTGTTGTCCTGACTACGGGATTTAGAAAAACAACGATGTATCATGATCATGGTTTTATTTTGTCCTTTTGGAAATCATGTTGCTAGTTCCTCGAGGATGTCCTGACAACATGATTTAGAGGAGCAACGATGTTTCATGACTTGTCTTGCTTGTCTTTTTATGCTCATGGTTGATTTTGACAAAAAGATTGGGGCAATCGCGTTCTTATTATTAGTCATGATCATCCTTGTTTGTGATTGTTTGTCTCATGTGATGGTACGACCATGCACACCTTGATCTATGTCATATCATGGTGTTTGTTGGCCATTACAATAATCTACCCAATGATGATTAAGAGCAATAAATATTAAAATCATATGGTAATGTTTTGAAGGATTTGGTCTAGGAATTAACATGCATCTCCTTTTGTCTTGTCATCTTCTCTCACCCATCTCATATAGGCATTGCATCCATATCATCATCCATATCTTTTGCACTAACATTTTTGTCTCTTCATATTCTAGTCTTCTCATCAATTTCGAGAGCACACCCGTGTTTTTGGAACCCATCTGTCCTCTCAAGGGGGCATATCGTAACCCTCCTTGTCATTTTTCCTCATTGTATTTTGCATTGGGGCATATTTTTGACTTATTTTATTTGTCACAATGCGACATGCTACATTATGAAAAAGAGGGGCAAAATGTAGACACATAAAAATGACCTAGGCCTGCAAGCTCTATTTTTCATCTTTCTCTTCCTAACATAATTATGACATTTTAATTATGTCCTTGGTCCACATTCGACTATTAATTAAATAATTCATAATTATGTAATTAATTCATGTCTTTTTATTCTTCATGATTATTAAATAAATAAATTTTGTTTATTTATTCGATACGTCACTAATTGTCTAAATCTTCTCATAATTAAATAAATTTCTTAATTTATTTAATTATCTTTATTCATTATGTCTTCTTGAGTATTAAATAAATGAATTTTATTTATTTATTTAATATGTCACTCACTCTCATAATTAAATATATTTATTAATTTATTTAATTATTGGTCACAATATCTAAATTAAATAATTATCTTAAATTATTTAATTGCCTTATTTGACATTTCCCTCCTTTTAAATAAATGAATTATTTAAAATGGTCTCACATTTGTTAACTATCACTTCTTTTGGTAAATAATTTGAAAATCGATTATTTATTGTCACACAAAATCCATATTTTGAATTAATTTATTTCAAAATGGTAATCTTTTTCCAAAAATCAAGTAATTGAGCAAATTCTTGATTTTTCAAATCTTCTTTTCAGTTCAATTCTTATCCTCTAGATTTTTCGAATCTTACAAATCAAGTAGTCTTTATCTTCTTGATTTTTGAAAATCTTTATCTTTTTGACTAATTGTCACATTTATTCGCGACCTCCGATTTGATTTTATCAAATGACATCTTGATCACTCATTTGATGAGTTTTCCCTAACCCTGATTAGGGATTGTCACATGAAATCTTGACCTCTGATTTTAGGCTTCTGTCAACTTTTAATCTTGGTCGTCCGTCCAAAATTGCATTTTCTATAAAATGCCAATTTTGCTCACATTTTAGACTGACAACCTATTAGGCACAATTCTTGATATTTGCATTCAACATATTTTCATTATTTATTGAGTCTTAGACATAGTCACATTAGCATCTCATAGGCATAGCCATGTTGATCATTTGGTCATTTTCAAATCCTTCAAAGCTTGTTTAGGACATTGTCATAGTCAAATATTGCTCACACACTCGATCTGAGGGCAATAATTACATTTGTAGCAAGTTAGAAGGTGCTATGGAGGTGAATCATGGAAGCTTTGTGAATCAATTGGTATAATCTTTCTATTTGTTTTAGCTTTCATTGTACTTCATAGTTAATGTTGGATTTTATGATTTATGCTCTAATCGACTAACCCCATAAAATTGCATTGTTACATTTATAATCCTTGTTCTTCTTATGTACAACTCTATTTGGACATCTTGAAGCATAATGACCAATATTACCACAATTGAAACATTTAAAGGGAAACATACCTTTATACTTTCAGATACCTTTCTTCAACTTCCTAGTGAAATTCACTTCCAACTCATCAAAACCATCACTCTTTGGATCATCTTCAATCTTCATTTCCTTAAATGTTGTTTCTATCTTTTCTTCTTTCCTATCTTCTTTCCTGAACTTTCTCATCTCAAATTCTTGCAAGGTGTCGAATAAATTTTCTTTAGTATACTTCTTAGGAACATACATCTCTTCAATAACTGAGATCTTATCACTATAGCAATCTAGTAGAGTGATCAGGATCTTCTCAATAATATCATTGGTCAACTTTTCCCCTTGATTCTTAACTTCATTTGCTATCATCTCAACCCTTTGGAAATAGCTTGTAAACTCTTCACCTTCTTCCATTTTCAAATTCTCATATCTGTGTTTTTCCTCCAGCTTCTTTTTCAACTATACTCTTTCATTTCCTTCATATAGTTCTTCCAACTTCTTCCAGACTTCATGAGCAGTATCTAAAGAAAGACCTTTATTTCACTCAGTTTTAGATAAAGCATTATAAATAGCATACCTCACTTTCTATTCTCCTCATAAGAAGAAACCTCATATGCAGTAGGACCACTCATTAGAGCAACATACTTCATCTCAATAGCCTTCTAGGTCTTGTAACCAAGAGAAATAATATATCCTCTCATATGCACTTTTCAATCACTGTAATCAGATCCATCGAACATAGGGATCACCAACTTATGCGCCATCAGATCTTCCTTAAGCGGTTAAGTTCTACACCAAGGAACCAAAGCTATGATACCAATTTTTAAAAGGAATATGGCAACTGAGAGGGGGGGCTGAATCAGTTGTCACAAAATTTCAAATTCAAAACTTCAACACTTATCAATTCCACAACCACACTATTCTAAATTATTAAGTTTGAGCATGAAACACAAATAACAAAAAGTAAAATCAACACAATGAACACCAGATTTTTACATGGAAAACCCAATGAGGGAAAAACCACGATGAGGATTAACTCACAATATAAAGAGACTATAAAACCGAATACAAAGGCTCACTGCCAAGGGCTCACTACCCAAAAGAGGACTCACTGTCCAAATACAAAGGCTCACTGCCTACAAAAAGGACTCATTGTCCAACAAAGAGGTTCACTTCCTACTAATACAAAAGAGAGCAAAATATCCACCACAACAATTAACACACATCCATAGCCTTGAACAGATGATTGTAGAAACCTTCAGCTCATTTCCTTCAAGAATATAACACAACGAAGTACTTTTTCCTCAACTCAGTTTCACACACTTCTTCCTTTATGATTTGTGGCTTACTTCGTCACTTTGCATCTACTTCTAATCTTTGCAATCCAACTTGCATTTATACCATCTTCAACCTTAGAAACTTTCTCCAAGGTTGGCCACATAAGCCTCATTATAAAATTTAAATTAGGTCGAAAAATCAACATTCTTGTGGTGGAAAAGAATGAGTGGACCAATAAAAAATTTATCCAAAACCAAAAGATAATGTCTTGGATCAACCACATGCTTCCTTAATTTAATTTAATTCTTCAAATCAAGTGTAAACACTAGGTTGGCCAAACCTAATGAAAACACAAATGAATATTGATGTACATGCTTCCTAACAAGAAGATGACATGTGAGCGATGCAACACTCTTCATTATGCACGAGAACACATCTCAGGTTCCTTCAGATACATCTGTAACAAGTGCAATAGACTTCAAACACTAAACTTCTTCCATCAGTCCACCCGGACTGTGCAAACACATACAACAACTCAGAAACATGACTTCCAGATCACCAAACTACACACATCTTTGCCAGAACTAAGAGAACACAATATAAGACATATTCCATATCTGTAAGATCTGAAACAAAATAGTGGAGGACTACAGAGTAGAAACATTTCTCCCAGTCCACAGAAGACCAACTTTGCCAAAACAGTTCACACACTAGTAAACGTAACTTTCGAATCCCATCAAACCAAAAACTACAACTCAAAAGATATCACCACTAGATCACCATTAGAAAACCTTCGGATCCGCACAAGAATAGGATCAACATAGGAGAAACACAAAGCACATACTGGAGCACATTTTGAACACATTCATAACTCTAACTTCTTTTCTTTATTAATTTTCTCAAAATTACTTGGAAACTCATCATTTCAGCACATTGGCAACATCATGAAGATAGGTCCATGTACTCACAACATCTCAAAACATCTCAACTATACATGTACAATCTGCAACATACTAGACTGTGTTGACATCAATGACAACATTAATGACAACACCACCAAACTTGCTCATACTTGCAACAACAACAACAACAAGAGTTGTAGTGCTTTGAGTCTACTTTCTAAGCTACTATTTTTTTTTGAAAATAATGAAGATTAAGGGTTTCAAAAATGGGGACCACCAAATGTGGTCCTATTTTATCAAAAATAGCACAACATCTATTGTGGCCTCCCTAAAAAGTTAACTTTTTTTAATTTCAAAAATATGAATGGTGAGAAATTATCTAACACTATATAGTTCACCCCAATTTTTTTGGATAATTTTTTAATGAATATATAATATTTTATGAATTTTCAAAGTGGAAACATCCTAAAAAGCTGAAATTTGAGTGTGCTCCTCCCTAGATTTTTTTTTGAAAACTAATCGAAAACCTTTTTTTTCATTATGTGTAGAATGGAGTCTAGTTTATGTAAATGTAATTTGTTTCAAAAATTGATAAACAAGTAAAAACCTATACCAAAACTAGCACCTATTGGTTTTTGAAAAAAAAAAGAGGCACTAACAAGAGAAGTTATAGATGAAAACCTTAACATAATCAATATGTTAAAAAAATGATATGGTTATATAGGTAAGAGAGAGCCTAATTTCATCACAGTTTTTTATAAACTTGCATTGAAAGACGTGCAAAATTGATAGTTAGCACGACCAAAAAAGTGTAAATTTTTTTTGCACTTTAAAAAACACGTCTTGGCATGACATGGTCATCCAATCCAAGGTAAAATCCAACCCTTTGGGTTGGTATTTCCCAATGCAACCCATATGGCGAGCACCAAATGGATTGCATTGACAAAAAAACCAACTTTGCTTTCTATTTGTCTCTCTCTACCCTACTTTGATAAGGCTTAGAGTTTACAGTTTATGATTGACGATGGATAGTCAAGGTTTTACCTTTCAATCCATCTCTTCCTCCTTCCCTCTTAACTAATACTTACCCTATTCTCTCTCAACCCTCTCTAGGTTTCTCTCACCCTCTCTACCTTTCCTTCCCTCCCTAACCCCATCTCCATCCTTTCTTCCCTAACTCTCTCTTCTTCTATCTCCCTTTGTTACTATTTCTCACCCATCTCTCTCCTTTCTCTCGATCACTACCTCTCCCTCCCAACCTCTCTTGCTCCCCATCTCCAAGTCTCTCCCTCCTTGTATCATTTCCCACCTCTCTCCCCCTCTATCTCTCACCTCTTTCTTCTCTCTCTCCCCATCTCCAAGTCTCTCCAACCTTGTCTCATTACCCACCTCTCTCCACCTTCTATCTCCCATCTCAATCTTCTCTCTCATATTCTCTCTCCCTCCCCTCTCTAGGTCATCACCTCTTTATCTCCTCATCCCTATGTCTCTCACTTCCTACATGTGTACCTCTCCCTCCATCCCTTGTTACTCCTCTACCGATACTTCCCTTTCAATCTCCCTCTCTTCTCTCTCTCTCCCCTCTCTAGGTCTCTCCCACTCTCTCTTGATCTCCCTCTCTACATTTCCTTCCCTCCATACCCCAATCTATATCCTTGCCTCCCTACCTCCCTCTTCTTCTCTCTCCCTCTATTACTATTTCTTTCCCATCTATCTCCTTTCTCATGAGCACTACCTCTTCCTCCCACCCTCTCTCTCTCCAAATCTCCATGAATCTCCCTCCTTCCCTCTTTGTACCTCTCTACCTCTCCCTCCTTGTATCATTACCCACCCTCTCTACCTTTCATTCCCTCCTTAGGGTTTAAGGGTTGAGGGTTGAGGGATTAGGGTTTAAGGTATAGGGTTGAGGGATTAGGGCTGAGGGTTTAATATATAGAGTAGAGAGTTGATGGTTGAGGTTTGAGGGTTTAGGGTTGATGGATTAGAGTTGAGGGTTTAGGGTTTAGGTTTTAAGGTATAGGGTTGAGGTTCTAATCTATAGGGTAGATGGTTTATAGTTGAGGGTTTAGGGCTGAGGGATTAGGGTTAAGGGTTTAGGGATTAGGGTTGAGGGATTATGGTTGAGGGTTGAGGGTTTAAGGGTTGATGGTTTATGGGGTTGAGGTTTTAGGGTTTATGGAGAGGGAAGGGGTTTAAGGTATAGTTTGATAGATTATGGTTGAGGGTTTAATGTATAGGGTAGAG
Source organism: Sequoia sempervirens (assembly GCA_007258455.2). NCBI lineage: Eukaryota > Viridiplantae > Streptophyta > Pinopsida > Cupressales > Cupressaceae > Sequoia > Sequoia sempervirens. Next base: position 113,558 of record VDFB02255745.1, read on the forward strand.
GGTAGGGGGTAGAGGGTTGAGGGTTGAGGGTTGAGGGTTGAGGTTTTAAGGGTTGAGGGTTGAGGTATTAAGGGTTTAAGGTTTGAGGATTTAAGGGTTGAGGGTTTAGTTATTAGGGTTTAAGGGTTGAGGGTTGAGGGATTAGGGTTCAAGGTATAGGGTTGAGGGATTAGGTTTGAGGGTTAATGTAGAGGGTAGAGGGTTTAAGGTTGAATATTTAAGGGTTTAAGGGTTGAGGCTTGAGGGATTAGGGTTTAAGTTATAGGGTTGAGGTTTTAGGGATAGGTATGAGGTTTGAGGGTTGAGGGATTAGGGTTTAAGGGTTGAGGGTTGAGGGATTAAGGTTTAAGGTATAGAGTTGAGGTATTAGGGTTGAGGGTTTAATGTATAGGGTAGAGGGTTGAGGTTTTAATGGTTGAGGGTTGAAGGATCATAGTTTAAGGGTTGATGGTTTAAGGGTTGACAGTTGAAGGTTGACGGTTTAAGGGTTGACGGATTAGGGTTTAAGGGTTAATGGATTAGAGTTTAAGGTATAGGATTGTGAGATTAGGGTTGAGGTTTTAATGTATAGGGTAGAGAGTAGAGGGTTGAGGGTTGAGGGTTTAAGGGTTGATGGTTGAGGGTTGAGGGTTTAGGGTTTAAGGGTTGAGTATTGAGGGTTTAGGGATAGGGAATAGGGTTGAGGGTTGAGGGATTAAGGTTTAAGGTATAGGGTTGAGGGTTTAAGGGTTGATGGTTTAAGGGTGGAGGGTTGAGGGTTTAGTGGTCGAGGGTTGAGGGATTAGGGTTTAAGGGTTGAGGGTTGAGGGTTAAGGGTTTAAGGGTTTAGGGTTTAAGGGTTGAGGGCTGAGAGTTAAGGGTTTAAGGGTTGAGGGTTTAGGTTTTAAGGGTTGATGATTGAGGGTTTAAGGGTTGGGGATTGAGGTTTTAAGGGTTGAGGGTTGAGGGATTAGGGTTTAAGGGTTTATGGTTGAGGGAATAGGGTTTAAGGATTGAGGGTTGAGTGATTAGGGTTTACTGTATAGGGTTTAAGGGTTAAGAGTTGAAGGTTGAGGGTTTAAGGGTTGAGGGTTGAGGGATTAGGGTTTAAGGGTTGAGGGTTTAGGGTTTAGGGATAGGTATTAGGTTTGAGGTTTGAGGGTTGAGGGATTAGGGTTTAAGGTTTAAGGGTTTAGGATTAGGTTTTAAGGGTTAAGGGTTGAGGGCTTAGGGTTTAAGGTATAGGTTTGAGGGTTTGATGTACAAGGTAGAGGGTAGAGGGTAGAGGGTAGAGGGTTTAAGGGTTGATAGCTGAGGGTTTAGGGCTTAAGAGTTGAGGATTTAGGGTTTATGGATAGGTATTAGGGTTGAGGGTTGATGTATGGGTTTAAGGTATAGGGTTAACATATTAGGGTTGGTGGTTTAACATATAGGGTTGAGGGTAGAGGGTTGAGGTATTAAGGGTTTAAGGTTTGAGGTTTTAAGGGTTGAGGGTTGAGGAATTAGGGTTTAAGGGTTGAGAGTTGAGTAATTAGGGTTTAAGGTATAGGATTGATGGATTAGGTTTCAGGGTTTAATGTATAGGGTAGAGGGTAGAGGGTTGAAGGTTGAGCGTTTAAGGGTTTAAGGGTTGAGGCTTGAGGGATTAGGTTTTAAGTTATAAGTTTGAGGTTTTAGGGATAGGTATGAGGTTTGAGGGTTGAGGGATTAGGGTTGAAGGGTTGAGGATTAATGGATTAAGGTTTAAGGTATAGGTTTCATGTATTTGGGTTGAGGGTTTAATGTATAGGGTAGAGGATTGAGGGATTACAGTTTAAGGGTTGAGGATTTAATGGTTGAGTTTTGAAGGTTGAGGGTTTAAGGTTTGATGGATTAGGGTTTAAGGGTTGAGGGTTTAAGGGTTAATGGATTAGAGTTTAAGGTATAGGGTTGAGGGATTAGGGTTAAGGTTTTAATGTATAGGATAGAGAGTAGAGGGTTGAGGGTTTAAGGGTTGAGAGTTGAGGGATTAAGGTTTAATGCATAGGGTTGAGGGTTTAATGTATAGGGTAGAGGGTTGAGAGTTCAGGGTTTAGGATTTAAGAGTTGAGGATTGAGGGTTGAGGGTTTAAGGGTTGAGGGTTGATGGTTGAAGGTTTAATGGATGAGGGTTGAGGGATTAGTATTTAAGGGTTGAGGGTTGAGGGTTTAAGGGTTTAAGGGTTGAGAGTTAATGGTTTAAGGGTTGAGGGTTAAGGGTTTAAGGGTTGAGGGTTTAAGGGTTGAGTGTTGAAAGATTAGGGTTTAAGGGTTGATGGTTGAGGGATTAGGGTTTGAGTGTTGAGGGTTGAGTGATTAGGGTTTACTATATAGGGTTAAGGGTTGAAATTTGAGGGTTTAAGGGTTGATGGTTGAGGTATTAGGGTTTAAGGGTTGAGGTTTTAAGGTTTAGGGATAGGGATTAGGGTTGAGGGTTGAGGGATTAGGGTTTCAGGGTTGAGGAATTAGGGTTTAAGGGTTGAGGGTTGAGGGATTAGGGTTTACAGTATAGGGTTGAGGGTTTAATGTATAAGTTAGAGGGTTGGTGGTTTAGGTTTGAGGGATAATGGTTTAAGGGTTTAGGGTTGAGGGATTAGGTTTTAAGGTATAGGGTTGAGGGATTTAGGGTTTAGGTTTGAGGGTTTAAGGCTTTAAGGGTTTAGGGTTTAAGGGTTGAGGTTTGAGGGCTGAGGGATTAAGGGTTGAGGGTTGAGGTTTTAAGGGTTTAATGGTTTAAGGGTTTAGGGTTTAAGGGTTAATGCTTGGGGTTGAGGGTTTAAGGCTTGAAGGTTGAGGGTTTAAGGGTTAAGGGTTGAGATTGAGGGTTTAAGGGTTGAGGATTGAGGGAATAAAGTTTAAGGGTTGAGGGTTGAGGGTTTAAGGGTTGAGGGTTGAGAGTTTAAGGATTGAGGGTTGAGGGATTATATTTTAAGGGTTGAAGGTTTAAGGGTTGAGGGTTGATGGATTAGAGTTTAATGGTTGAGGGTTGAGGGTTTAAGGGTTGAGGGTTAAGGGATTAGGGTTTAAGGTTTTAGGGTTGAGGGTTTAAGGATTTAAGGGTTTAGGGCTTAAGGGTTGAGGGTTGAGGGTTTAAGGGTTGAGGGTTTAGGGTTTAATGGTTAAGGGTTGAGGGTTTAGGCATAGGTATTAGGGTTTAATGGTTTAAAATTTGATGGTTTAATCCTTCTCTATCTCTCCATCCCTCAACCATCTCTATGTCTCTCATTCATTGTCTCATTACTAATCCTCTAGGTTTCTCCCACTCTTCTCTCTTATCCTTTTCATTATTAGTAAATCTAATTAAATTTCTCCCTCCATCTATTGTTGCTCCTCTAGGTCTCTCCCACTCTTCTCTCTCCTTTGTAGGTCTCCATGTAGGTTCAAGGCTTTCACATTTACAAATTTCCTATAGAGCACATTTGACGCTTTCCAAATTGCAAACATCATATTTGATGCTCGCCAAATTAAAAGGCTATTTTGCAACACATTTAGTGCTCACCAAATTTGGTGAGTGCCAAATTTCCTTTTCCAAAAATGGTAAAAAAGGGAGTTGACTTGTGATAACGGCCCACAATTCTCTACCTTTGTCTGGTTATGTCCTTTCTCCACTAGGAAAATTCCTTTTTATGTAGTTAACTTGTAGTACCATATTGTGCTTGCTTCATCACCTTTTGAACACCAATTTGCTTGTTGGACAACATAGAAGAATATAATTTGAAGTTTCTACATCATAATTTATTATCTCAAGTAATATATTCATTTTTGTAGAATTGAAATGCTTATATTGAGTTTTTTGTTTAATTTTGACAATATAGACCATTCCTTTCATAATATTATTTTAAAATCATAATAGTTTTACATAGAATTCAACATTGAATAAGATGGAAGGTGCATGAAAAAGTTAAACTTTTAGGATTTAAAAAAAAAAAAATGAAAAACATGACATAATTTAGATGAATTCATGTAAAATTATATAGAGGATTTCAAATTAACACAATAAGATGACATCAACATTGGTAAGAAATCAAACCAAGACTTTTGGCAAGTGCCAAATTTGATGCACACAAAAAACATTTTTTGGGTTTTTTTCAATGTGGCACCTTTTTTGTGTCACAAACTCATGCACTTACCCTCACAAGAAAATATTAAATTCAGGGACTTGAGTGTCTCACAGGGTGTGCCAAAATGTATGACCTCGAAAATGATTATGAAATTGAATGTCAAACAACAAACAAGGAAAAATCACAATTAAATTCAAAAGAGATCATATCAATGAAGCATAAACTATATCACCACAAGTATATATTGTAAACTTGCATGACCCCTTTGTTGAGGTTCATTATTGGTCATGCAATTTTACAATGGGGTCATGCAAGTTTTCAAAAGAGATCATATCAATGAAGCATAAACTATATCACCACAAGTATATATTGTAAACTTGCATGCTATTGTTCTAGTCAATTTTAAGCGTCTACAAAAATTATTTTAAATTTATTTAAGTTTGGACTCTCTATAAAAATTGACATCAAAGATAAATGGCCCTATTGATGCGGGCTTTGAAACATCAATCTACTTATAAGTTGTGAAACCTACAAGGTGGAATGAAAATTTTTCCCTTGCTTGAAAGGTGGCCAACCTCAAGAGTCTTTCATTAAATCATTAAGAGGTTTACTAGAAATCTTAGTCAAAGAGAAATTTTCCTAGTTTATAGGGGCTCCATAGAGTGATTAAGAGTTGGTAATTTGAAACAAGAGTTCACTTAGTGATTTTCATTAGTCAAACAACCTATTTTGGTTATTTCATTTTTAATTTTAGTAAATTATTTAATTTCTTATAGTTATTTCTTGATCTTAGTTTGCTTTAGAGATTAAGAACTATAAAACCATATTTTTCTTATTGAAATAAGAATTAAATTAGATAAATAGACAAATTTACTCATAAATTATTGTTTATTTATAACATTTTTATATCTTGATATATGAAAAAATGATAATAATTTGAAAATTGTTAAAATTTCTATTGAAAAGTTAGAAAAATACTTCAAATTTGATTAAAAACCTTAAATTCAGAATTAATATGCATAAATTTAGACAAATTTTAAATTAGATTTGCTCATTTTTAATATACTTTAACTCTAATTTTTGACAGTGATAAATATATTAAAATTCATAATAATTTTATTGTTAGAAGTTAAAAAATTGATTCAATTATCTACCTCGCATGACTGAAAGTTATCTTCCACAACTGAATTTAAATTAATCTAGCATTGGGGTGTTAGAAAATGCAAAACAAAGAGGAGGGAGAGGAAGGAAAAAGAAAAGCAAACCTGCATCCAGACCTACTTGTGTGTCATTCAACAAATGGAAAAACTTGATAAAAAACTAAATTGTATTAGAATTCTTGTTGGAATCCCAACATAAGTTGTGCAATCTCCAAGGAAAGATAGCATGCATGAGTATTTGATAAATTTAAAATTTCACAATTGTGTTCAATTGACAACACAAAGTACCTCACAATTAAATAGGTATCAATGATATAAACATGTGGCTTCATTCATCAACATCCATTGAATTAAACACAAAAATTTAAATAAAAAGGAGTAGATTTTGTGTTTGAGAATTTTTATGGAATAAAATAAAAACTTAAAAAATTGGAGCAATAATTCAGTTTTTATTCAATTTTAGAAGTTCCCAAACCCTTAATGGATTTTCCAATAAGTACAAATGATCAAATCACATGTTTAAATAGGAAATTTAGATGGGAAGGAAATAGCATTTATCATAAAATGACAAAATAATTTTAAAAATGAAAGGTCATAGTTGAGACTCTTAATGTTTTTTTTCTTTCCTTGTAATTTCCTTCCATTTTAATTTTTCTCAATCCTCATCAATATCATGGTTCCTACATTTTTCTCCCTCCAAATAAAACTTTCCTTGAATTATATTCCCTATCAACTATCTTCAATAAATTCAAATCTCATGATTTTGCAAGTTCTCAATCTCTTCAATATTTTAACTTTATTCACAATTTATTAACAACACTCAATTAGCAAAGACATGGAATTTACTAGAAATCTGAAATGAAAATGCTTAAGATGTTAATTATGGACCCATTTTGATATAAATTCTAGTATCTTCACTAGATTAATAAGAGTATTATTGAGGAGATCATATAACCACCAAACCATAAATTCCTCAAAGGGACCAAAGTGTAGAACCCTGATAGTAGAGATATTTCCCACACTTTGTACCTTATTTACTTATGCTTCCTTGGAATGGCCTTCCTTGTTATTTTGGAACTCATTTAGTTATAAGCTTTTTGCTACAGTTTGATGAGAACATCTTTTAGGCAAAGGTTGAGAATCTAGCTTTACATTTCCTTCCTCCACATTACATCTATGAAGTCCAATTCTATTCCTTTTATATCCTAAACAACCTGTAAGCTTTGCAAAATCTTCATTTTTAAACATAAATATCCCATGGGTGTGGGAAGCAGTCATGATTGAATCACAAAAGAATTTCCCCATTGATTTATAGGGGTGACCTCTTTTCAATACCAATTTTCCATATTTAACTTTCAAAATTTTCCCTTTTGCATTTTGGAGTTCAACAAGTGATTTCAACCTCATGTCAGAGCCTTTACAAAATCAAACAAACTAATATTAGATCTAAGATCAAATTTTTTTTTATTTAAAAAATATATAAATACTTTAATTTTTTTTAACATCGGTTTTAAAAAAAAACATTTTAATATTTAATCTTTAATATCTTAAATCAAAATTAAAATACTTAAAAAATATTCAAATTGAATAAATGTTTCAAAATTTAAATTAAAAATATTAAATTTTACATAATTGATAATATATTCAATTTTAATATTTAGTCATAAATGTTGGAATTCGAATTCAAATTAAAATTTTAATTATTTTTTAAATTAAGATTTCTCACGATTTGAATCTAAAATGATTAAATTTATTCTTTTTAATATATGCAATTTTGGTAATTTTGTGATGCAACAAATGAAATTAGATTTATGACTCATATCCACATGCATAGAGAAAATGAAAATGCAAACAAACATGACAAGATGTCAAAGCATGATAGATGGACACTCAACTATGGAATCAAATACAATTTATGTGATAAGCCCTAACTAGATGTGATGTATTGACAAACTGTCATATGTCAAAGCATGAAAAAATGTGATAAAGATTTGATTGTGATGAATTTGTAAAAAATAAATGCAACCATATGCAATGCTTAAAGGATCATAAGTAAATGGTGCACAAAAAAGTGCAAAAATAGTAATGGCAATGTGTTTGTTATAAAACAACCATCATTCTACATTTTACAACATATAATAAGGCATCAAAATGTACAAATGTAAACTTAAAAAAATAAAGATTATGACATGATAATGAACACAAAGTGTGACAAAGATAAAGTGGTTGATAAACTAGAATTCCATTTTTCAAACCAATGTGAAACATTGATGAGCAAACACGCACAATTTAACTTGCAATGGCATATGCCCAAAGCATCAAAAGCTTGAACATCAAAACAAATACTCATAAGTGAACAAGAGGTCACCGCTAGGATAGATCAATGGGACTCAAATAGAAGGACCCCCAATTCAATGAGAATTAGTAGCATGTTGTAACCCTTAACAATAGGTTCACTCCATACTACCCCTAAGGTAACGAACAAATCAATGCATCTAACAAAACCCTTATCAAAATTCTCAAAAATATTGTTAATGACATTGGCAATGAATTGAACCTCAAAATTCTTATCACCTTATGGGACTATTGCACTAGCATCGAAACTTCCACCAAAGCTACACCATAGTCCCTAGTCTTTAGAGCCAGAGCAGTTTTATGATTGAGGTCGACCTTCATTGCATATATCTTTGTAAAATATGATTGATGATGAAGATATTGAGTTGCACATTTTCATGAATTAGATATCCTAAATGAATAGAGTCTCAATACATTCAATCATATTAAAGTGTATTAGAATTACCTTTATCAAAGCTATAATCAATGTATCAAAGCTAGAGAATTCTAGGTTGGTGATTGTGTACTTATTTTTTAAAGAAAAATACCACTTAGGAGAGGGAAAATAAATAAATGTTTGAACCTAATTAGTTGGATATCAATGTGATTATGAAAAAAGATGGATGGGACCACCTAGCATAAAATTTGGCTACACTAGATGGTTAGGAACTAGAAGAACTCCTCAACATTATGCATCTTAAGCGCTTCTACACTTGACTAAAAAACAAATAATAATAAGAGAAAAAATTTCCTCAAGTGAAAACTACTTATATGGTGCCTTGGGAAAGCACCATGATGAAAAATTTCTTACAATGTCATGTGTGAATAACTAGGTACCTATTATCTTTAGACAATTTCTACACCTAGGGACATCATCTATCATATTTCATCTATTTCATCCACCCACCCATCATTTGCATATTTTTTTTATTTTAGTGTTTCATCCCACCTAAATACTCCATTAAGGCCACTATGATCTATTATACTATGTTGATTCTTTAAACATGTGTGTGTTGAGATATCTCTTCCTTTGAGTTTCTTTTTCTTTATATATTCATGACATGGTTTGTTGTTTACCTTTCATTTATTTTTATTATTTCTGATTTAGTACTTTCATGCGTAAAACATCACATCACCTTGATATCTATATCTTGGTGCATTCTATTTTATGTTATAAAAATAATTTGCTCAATACATTTTGAATCTCTCCAATAATTCCTCGTATGTACTTCTAATTACCAAAATTTATTCCCCTCACAAATCATATCCCATAATAAATACCTTCAAACTTATTACAACATTAAAAACTAATAATCAATTATCAATCCAACCAAGTCATCAATCCATTCTAAAATCCATATCCCAACACCTAGGACCTAATTCATATTCCATGCCTAGCCCCCTTAATTTTCATAATTTCCCTCCTTTCTCACCTCTTTTCTATTCCCTCTTTTCATGAGACCGTGCCCTCACTATCTTTAGCCATTAGGGGCATCTTTTCTTCTCCTCATCCATGTGTTAAATCCATTCTTCTTCAACTAATTGGGGCATATTGCCTCCTCCCTTTATCATGTCAAGCACCTATATTTTATTCTTATTTGAAATGATGCCACTTCTTTTAGTCATGCCACCATTTCAAAGAGTGGACAAATGTAGAAACCTGAAATTTATCACATGATAATGACATGTCTAACATCACCACTTTCACCACTTTCACCACTTTCACCACTTTCAACATTATACTAGGCCCACCATAACTAGATTCTCATAATCTCAACACTAATTAATAAAATAAATTATGTTTATTTAATTAGCTCTAGGTCTTATCCTCTAATATTTGTGACATCATCCAATTAATTAAATAAATAATATTTATTTAATTAAAATAATATTCTACATCATTTCCCCTAATTGATTAAATAATCTACTTGTTTGATTAATTATCCTAAATCCCCAAATCTTAGTCTAATCCCCCATCAATTGATATTCATGTCGCATCCATAATTTAAAATTAAAATAAATCTAAATCACCAATCCAAAGTCAAACTAGCATTCAATCCTAGCCATCAAATCAATTAAATTAATCCTAGCCACCAATCTTCTTGTAGTTGTTTGAGTGGGTTAAAAGGTCAAATTTGAGGTCTTCAACTTGGTAAAGTCCAAAATTTTCTTGTAGGATCCACACTTAATATAGACTCTAGATTCTTTCTAATGTTTGCAGCTTCAAATCTTCCATTACAACAATACATCACTCTACCATTACCCTCTTTGATTAGTTTCATATCTTACCTTTTTTCTTCTATTAAAATCAAACTACCTTAGGCTAGAGAGGAGAGGAGATTGTAGAAGTTAAATATCTAAAAGCATAGATTCCATGAGCATCTAATTAGAATCTTAGATTATCAATCTCATAGGTTTAAAGTGTCAATTATTTATTTGGAGTTATTTATTTTCAAAATGTTAAATTAGAATGCCAAGTAGAATAGATAAGTTATCTTCCACATTGTTTACGACAATTTTTTATTGTATTAAATTTAATATTTATAGAATTTATTTATTTCAATGCATTAGATTAGTGTAGATTATATCATAGATCTTAGTTTCATTTTAGTTGTACATTATTTTTTGAATTAGACACCTTCATAAGTATACAATTACTCTCAATTCATTTTATAAATCCCTTGCTAACAAAACAAGGCAACAAGCAATCAAGTCCTTGCAAACAAGACAAGCCAACAAGTAATTAATTCCTTGATAACAAGATAAGGAAACCAAAAAAATAAAGAAAATGAGAAAAATAAAAAAATCTCTTGCAAACCACAACCAAAATATTAGTTTTCTCACATTGCATTAATTTGGTTATTAGAATCATTCTCTTTTTTGTAGGTAAAAGGCATGCAGCCTATATATATTATATTATACTAAATATAGGAATTGAAAATTCATTATTTCCATCAAAGAGATTGGCATTATCTGTTCAAAAATTCCTAAAACCCTCTAACTTCCTTTTTGATAAACATTCAATAGTACAAGAAATATACATTGACAGGTTAAGTTTGTACCAACATTAGAACTTATCACTTTGAGCCTACCCTAGCCCTGTCAAAATTATACAAGCTGATAGGATTTTATACTATCCCTTACTAGTTTTCTAAGTATATATATGATATTACAAAAAACTTCACAATTTTTTAACCTTGAGTCATTCCTCCATGCACATGAGCTCAAAAAAAATTTCCCCTTGTCCTTTTGCAACTTTTGTATCAACTTGTACTATGGGAACATTCATCAATGGAACCACCAATAGAGAACAATTCACCTTATAACCATTCAACAGAGGATGATACGAATGTGCCTGGAGAAATGCAATTGCATAGTAATTTTCTTCCTTATTAGAATCATTCTTATTCAATTCAATTAGCTAATTAGATCACACTGTTATTTGGTAAACTATAAAAGAAAATATTATTTATTAATTCATTTCATTTAGTTTAATCATTCATTCATTAGTTTAGTCTCATTCAAAACATTAAGTGGATTAAAGGCATTGCTAACAAGACAAGACAAATAAGAAAAATAAAATAATCAAGCCAACAAACTCAATCAATGAAATCAAGAAAAAAGAAAGACAAATGTGACAGACAAATAGAGCACACTAGATTAAGAATACCTATAAATTATCTATTCCAACATCAAACTCATGTATCTTTGGGTTTGAGAGGATTGAGTATAATCTATCCTAAACTAGCTAAAAAAACTCTACCAAACATAGAAGTAATTGACCAAGAACGAGTTTAGCATCAAAAACTTGTTTTACAAAAAAAACCAAGAAGAAAACAATAGGAAACAAGAAAGAAAGTTGGCCTATATCCAAAAAATAATCAAAGAAAAAAAACCACTAGCTAAATGCCTTCCTCATCAACACTTAGCAAGAGCTCACTATAATCTGCACTAGAATAATGTGCCCAACCATACAAATATTACTATTACAATACCTCTTCAAAGGTTTTGAAAGATCTCACCCTAACATTCTAACTATAACACCATGCATCAACTTAATTTCCCATCATCAAGTGCTCCTTCCTTGTGAAAATATTTGTCAAATCAACACAATTCCCCCACATGCAAACATCCTTGACACTCATAGGATACTCCTTCCTTGAAAAGAGGGTAGTCCTTTAGACACTCTCCCATTCCACTATTTTTTTCCACATTATTTGGAATTATATATCTATACATGTAGGCCACATGAGTGTAAAACATCTACTATCCCATGTATCCAAGCCGTACACAGTAGTGGTGAACAAATTTGGAGCAACACTATTCTTAAACTATTTGACATTCCAAGTACTTAGCACTTAAGTTGCTTAACGGTTGGTGTTGAATTCTTATGATTGAATAATTTTTTTGAAGATGACACATGCGATATATGATTGACAATAAAATATTTTCCAAGATTTATGCAAAGATATGTTAAGTCATGCTTAGTGGCATGTGACAACATAGTGACTTGTGTAAGGTCATGCTTGGTGTTACATAATAAAACAATGAATTGCATGTATGACATATGAATTGTTGAATCTAGTATGTCTTTATGTAGAATGTTTTCAAAGTGTGTATTTTGTACCCCAAATTAAAATTTTTGCTACAGTTAGGCATTTTGCAGAAATGGGTAAAAATCTTGTCAAAATTGTCAAAAAAGGTCAAAATTGGGGTTTTGGGGGTTTGTATGTCTTGCATAAGGATCAAAAAATAAAATTTTCCAAAATATGACAATTTGGGTCTGTTCAGAGCGACCAAGTCCACAAAACCCAGATCTTAGTTTTTCGACCCTAAATTTTAAGAAATTTTCTATTTTTAGAAACTTTCTAAAAGTAGAACTTTTTCTAGGTTTCTTTCGAAATGGATGCTAGAAATTTTTTCTAAAAAAAGAAAGTTTGGATATTAGGGTTCAAACTGATTATGATTGGTCGAAAATACTTCCTCATCAGGCTGGTGCAATCAGAATCTCAAAAGGATCAGTTTTTCCCTAGTGGGTCTATTCTACCTTTTCAGAAGCTTTTTAGAATCTCCAAGGCCATTAATGGAGGTCAATCGACTGCCAAGTGTCATGTTCAAACATCCAAGCACTAAACAAAAGATGAGAAATGATGGACATGCATGCAGAACAAAGAATGGAAGGAGGCTGTGAAAGTTGAAAAATGCCAAATTTTGACTAAGTCTGGAAAGCTCAGGCGCCCAAACATTCATGCCTTAGTAAATTTTTCATCTCATGCAATCGATACAAAGGCAAGGATGTCGAACGAAGGAGAAATTTTAAAATTGCAAAATAAAAACTAAGTCTACTAGCCATGGGTGCCCCAGAAGGAGATAGGCGCCCAACTTTTCAAGAGATCAGATGATGGAATTAAGGTTTGGTGTTCCCAGACAATGTTGCTAAAAATCTTCTCAGTTTCGTAGTGAATCCATCAGCATAGTCATATGATCAATCAATCACCCAGAATTTGAGATCAAACGAAGAGGTCTCAACCAAGAAGTAGAATGCAAATCATGAAATCATCAAAAAATATTCTAAGTCCAGAGAACTTGGGCACCCTAGAAGAAGATAGGCGTATAGGGTTTTGGAGGCCCAAATCCAACAGTTAGGGTTTGCAAATATGCTCAATCTCTTCAGAATTCTGCCAGCTTTGTAGTGAATATCTTGACATGATCATCAAATTCGTTAGTTGCTGGCAGACTCAGGATGAACATAAGGCATAACATAAGGTCTCAAGCTTCAAGGTTGAAAACTGAAGAAAAATGACTAAATCTAGAGGAGTTGGGCACCCCATAAGGAGATAGGTGCCCAAGCTTTTGGGGCATCAAATGGAAAACTTTGCAGTTGCAGTCTCCAACATGTCTTCTCCAGTCTTGATCAAGCTTTCCAACATAATCTTCAATAGGTCTATCAGAGTTGACAAGCATTAGATAACACCGACTGATCGGAGGAATAAAACCATGGAAAATGTCAGAAGTCGAAAGCAAGGTGAGAATCACAGAAAATAAACTAACTCTAGAGGAGTTGGGTGCCCCAGTTAGCCAGGGGTGCCCAAGCTTTTGACCCCCCAAGATGCAGCTTTCAGGAGATGAAGTCTCTAGAGAACCCCCCTCAAAATCCTCTGAGTTATCCAGCAAATCTGACACTCAGTCAATTGGATCATTCTAGCTCCCAGAATCGTGAATTCATCAGTAGATCAAGGGAAACAAGCAAGAACCTAAAGAACATAAAAATGGCTAACACTGGTGATCTTAGGTGCCCCAAAAGAAGAGAGGTGCCCATGATTTTGAAGGTCAAGATGGAGTTTTTGTCAAAATTTTCCTCCAAACAAACTTCATCAGATTCACTCAAGCTCCGCAATGGACCATTCTGCCAAATCACAGGATTCATCGAGCCCCCAAAAATTGAGATAAAACCAAGGGTAAAATCAAGCAAAAAAAATTGAAAATGGTGAAAAAATGGTTGTTTGGAGAGGAAAAGCGCCCTAGGAGGAGATTGGAGCCCAAAGCTCAATGCCTTAGTCAATTTTTCCAAGTTTTATCTTTCAACATCAAAAAGTGTCTAAGTTCGATGCGCTTGCTCAGGATTGGCTTCAAGAAGTTTTAAAGAAAAAAAGAAAGCATATTTTCTCAAACCTCAACTTATTTAAGATGTCCTTGCCTTCCATTATTCACTTTTTGCAAGTTGGTGTCTAGAGCAAAATGATTTTCTCTTTTCTTTCAATGAAGATTTGAAGCCCCAAACGACATGTTTTTCAGTGTTCTTCATGTTTTTGAGATCAGTGAGCAAGGAGGGACACTTTTTTGTGCTCCAAACTTCTAGATCGTTGCTTTTTCAAAACAACCACTCAGCTTTTTCCATTTCTGATCACATGGGTCTCTCCGCTTTTTCATCCTCTTCAACATTGAGAAACTTTTCCCTCTTATAGAAACTACTTTTTGGCCTCTTTTTCAGGATGGATTTAGCTTTTTCAGTTTTTGAACATCTGGGTTTCTCTAGAATGTGATTCTCTACAAAACCCAGGCCCTAGCTTTTTTAGAGAACTTGCTTTTTCAAGGCAGATCAACATTCTATTTTCAACAACACTCTCCACTTGAAATCAAGAAATAAATAAGCTTTTTGGCGGATATGGTCAAGATTTAAAGCAACAATCATCTAGAAGCTTTCTTCCAACTTTCTTTCTATTCGTGTCTCAATTCTTATCCACTCTTTGAAGAAGAGAAATAAAACAAGTTGTGATAGTTGGTATTTCCTTGTTTTTATGCTTTTATAGGTTGTTAGATAGTTATCTTGTTTTAGTTTTAGAAATAAAGCTTGCATGTTGGCAAGTCTTGGTTGTAAAAGCAAGGAGATTTTAGGGTTCCCTACTCCTCTGCTTGTGTATAAATAAGGGAAGTCTTTCCCATTATTTTTGGGATGATGCTTGTGATAACAAATTGTTGAGCCTATTTTTCCTGCAAGTTGTTGTTGTGTAGTTTCAATTCATTTAGTGTAAGAACAAGTTTGCAAGTCTCTTTTAGCTACAAGTTGTTGTTCAATGCATGTGTCTTGTGTTAATGTATTCTAGTTTGATGGCTAAACTGTAAGCCTATTTTGCTACAATCCTGTTGTCCTGGAAGTGTAATCTTTTGTTCCTGAGATTTGAGAAAATAAAGTCTTGTGCCTACTTTTCCCTGATATAATGTCTCAAATTTATGTTTTATGTGTTATGCTTATGTGATCTCTTTTTCAACTTGCATTGAAAGTAAGTAGATGTGCATTGAGAAAAAAAATATTTAAGTATTTTGTCAAAGAATCCTTCCTTGTCCATTTCTAATTCTCTTGCTCTGTGTTTACTTGAGAAATTAGAAACGTCGCTAGAGTAGGCTTAGTCGTAGTTGAACTTCTTAAACATAAAATCTCAGCTACGACGCTTGAGTTTTATAACCTTATGCTCTTAGCTGAACCAAAAAGATAGGAAAATTAGTTTCAATTTACTTTCTTGAACAACACCAACAAAGAGGGAGCTTCCCCTCTTAATTTGAAGAGCAGTTTATCTGTGCATAGCTTTTTGTTCCCAATTCGCATTCTAGAGGTGCGAATTGAAACGCCAACAGTGTACAAGGTTCTTTGAATATTCACATTTGTGCATTAATCATATCATGTTGAGGAGAGGAGAAAGGCGTTGATATCAAAGTCTCACCTAAAGTTGCATAAGTCTCATGATCATTTGTACATCATAAACGATATTGGCATCTATCTCATATAATGAAGGCCAATCATATTTGTAGACACATAAAAAATGACCTAGGCCTGCAAGCTCTATTTTACCACTTTCGTCCTAGCATAATTATGACATTTAATTATGTCTTGGTCCACTTCCTATTATTAATTAAATAATTTATAATTGTTTAATTAATTCATATTTCTTTTATTCTTCATGATTATTAAATAAATAAATAATATTTATTTATTCAATACGTCACTAAGGGTCTATTGTCCTCTTACAATTAAATAAATTTCTTAATTTATTTAATTACCTTTATTCATTTATGTCTTCTCGATTATTAAATAAATGAATTTTATTTATTTATTTAATATGTCACTAATTCTCATAATTAAATGAATTTATTAATTTATTTAATTATCGGTCATAATCCTCTAAATTAAATAATTATCTTTAATTATTTAATTACCTAATTTAACATTTCTCTCATTTTTAAAAAAAAATATTTAAAATGATCTCACTTTATTAACTGTCACTTCATTTTAGTAAATAATCTGAAAATCGATTATTTACTGTCACACAAAATCCATATTTTGAATTAATTTAATTCAAAATGGTAATCTTCTTCCATAAATCAACTAATTGAGCAAATTCTTGACTTTTCAAATCTGCTTTTCAATTCAGCTCTTATCTTATCGATTTTTTGAATCTTACAAATCAAGCAGTCTTTGTCTTCTTGATTTTTGAAAATCTTTATCTTTTTGACTAATTATCACATTTATTCTCGACCGCCGATTTGATTTTATCAAATGACATCTTGACCACTCATTTAATGATTTTTCCCTAACCCTAATTAGGGATTGAAACATGAAATCTCGTCCACTGATTTTAGGCTTTCATCAACCTTTAATCTTGGTCGTCCGTCCAAAATTGTATTTTCTATAAAATGCCAATTTTGCTCACATTTTGGGACCACTTCATTATTATAGACATTCATGCTTAGAATTTACTTTGCATTTAGCTTATTTAATTTGATTATTTTGTCATAAGCATAGTCATTTGTCATAGGCATTTAGTCATCAAATCCTTCAAAACTTGCATAGGGATTGGTCACTATCATTTGCTCATACACATAGATCTGAGCGCAACAATCATATGCTGCAAGCTAGAAGGTGCTATGGAGGTGAATCATGGAAGCAACGAATATCTAGTATAATCGTTTATGTTTTAAGATTTCTTTGTATTCCATAGTTTCTTTGGGTTTTATTTATTAATCTAATATGCTAACCTACCTAAAAATAACCCATTGATACATTGGTCAACCCGACACGTTTTTTTGCAGACACATTGTCGTACGGTTTTCGTGAATTGTTTTTTTGCAGGTACAGGTAAATGCATGTTGACAGAATTTTTGATAAGGAGTTATGCACAACATTTCCACTTTCAACAAAAATCCTAGAGTCACAACAAAGTCACAACATTTTCATGAATCCTGCACTCACAGTCACAGCATATAGATTTAACTTTTAAATTAGCTTTTAGATTTAGTCTTTTAACTTTTTAATTTAATTTATTTTAATTTTAATTAGATTTAGATTTTTTTTCCATTAATTTAGATTTAGTTTTTTAATTCTACTTTAGATTTAGCTTTTTAATTTTTAATTTAGTTTTAGCTTTTTTTTTTTTTAGTTTTAGCTTTTTTTTTCCTTAATTTAGTTTTAGTTTTTAATTTCTAATTTAAGATTTAGCTTTTTTTTATTTTTTAAATTTAGCTTTTAGCTTTTAATTTAGATTTAACTTTTGATTTAGATTTAGTTTTAATTTTTAATTTAGTTTCTAATTTAGATTTAATTTTTAATGTAGATTTAGTTTTAATTTTTAATTCAGATTTAGTTTTTAATTTAAAAGGAAGATTTAATTTTGGGATTTATTTTGATTAATTTACTTTAATTCGCATTACTTTAGATTTTAGATTAAATTTTTTTTTTTTTTAATTTTTTAGTTTAATTTTAGCTTTGTGGCTAATTCTGCTAATTGGGATTTTGTGCAGGTTCGCATAAACATACATTTGTCGAAGACTAAAAATCAAAGAAACTCCTAACAAGTGTTTTTGCAAATTCAAGTGTCCAAGATTTATTTCAAAACATCATGTCTGTTATTTTTAGAGTAGAGAATATTTCTTTTGGTGCACATAAAATGAACATGCTTGCAATACTGTCTGACTGTGTTTGAAAGTGGTAGGCGAATATGCTCTCACCTTGTACAAACTAGGTGATCAGAAAGCCAAACCCACTTTGTTTTTGTGTAACCCTGATGCAATTATCGTAGTATCCTCTCCCCTTGTGCAATCACGTGATCCTGGGTGTAAGAGAAATGGTTATTGCCTCTAGAAATTGGGTCTTCCAAGGGATTTTATCACCTCTAGGTGACTCAAACTAGAAACGAAGCTAAAGCCAAGCCCCGACCGGTATATAAATGTGAATCTTAAGGGAAAACCTAAGATTACGAGTGCAGATGTGTCATACAGACCAAGTAGTACTCCCCAAAACCTTGTTGAGCTTAACCTCTTCAGGCTAGAGTGCCTCCTAAATAGAGATTAATCTTGCGCCCCATGTATGGCCACTCGAACGGGGTTCCCAAATTAAACACCTTTGTGTAGTAGCCAAAAACCTTCTATTTGCTAGTGCAGCACTAGTAAGTGTGAAGGCATCCACATCTTCACAGTTTGTAGTAGAGGTGATCGATCTGCCATGGGAGTTTCATGGGGGTTGGAAGCTTGGTTGGCCTGAAAAGAGAGTGCACTATAAGGGGGAGCCCGTCTAGCCAAGCTTCTGAATTCACATGCTACTAATATGCGGCTGGGGAAACCCATGTGGAATCTAGCGAATATTGTCCTAGCCTAACCATAGGATTGTGCTTGTCTTATTTGTGTTTGGTTACATTGAAAATATCATGCTTTCCAAGTGTTTTCTGGATACTGAAACGAAACAAACAACATTCAAACATCTAGAAACAAACAATCAAACTTCAAAAAATTCAGATTTTTGGCCAAAACGTCAAATAAATTATTAGACTTTTTGCATTCTGCAACGCATTTTCTATCTCAAATGCTGCATCTGATCTGTTGCACCACATTTTCTATCTTAAACGTCGCATCTGACCTGTTGCACCACATTTTCCATCTTAAACGTCGCATCTGCCCTATTGTACTACATTTTCCATCTTAAATGTCGCATCTGACCTGTTGCACCGCATTTGCTATCTCAAACGACGCCCAATAGAACATGCATCTTCCTGTATGTAAACCTGCGACGCACTTGACCTTTTGCAACACATTTTCCACCTCTTGCGACGCATTTGTTTTTCATAATAAAATCCCTTTCAAAACCTAAGCCCATACAGTCAGACTATTGTAACACATTTGCATTCCTGAAATGCAATTGGTACTTTAAACGATGCATTTGACAAATTGTAATGCAATTGACACCTGAAATGATGCAATTTCCTGTGACCTCAGAAAACATTCGCTGTCAAAAAACCCAAGGCTAAACAATTGCAAACATATTCTAGACATCTATTTCTATAGTCTTTGTCAACAATCAAAACAAAAATTGCTCAAATTCCTCCATCCTTGCATGTTAGGTTGCAGTTTTAGTTTTCCAAAGGTCTATCATTGCATTTCCTTAATTGCATCCTTGGGATTTACCATCATTTTAGGTCCTCATTTTGCGGATTTTCGGATAGGAATCCTTGCCATTCTTTGTCAAATCTTTGCCTTCAAAATTAAATTGTCATTGGACTTAAACAAAATCACCTCTTTTAGTCTTGGTCCTTTTGTGAGCCACTTCCAACTCAAAATTCTAGTGTGGAAACCTCACTTTGTCATCTTAGCATCTTGTCATTTAGTCCTTCAAACAAGTCCCTTGACAATCCAAAATTGAGACATTGACCAAACTTTGAATGGTTAAGTATACCTTTCCATAATTCTGCCAAAATTGATTGCACCTTAGAGTTTCCTTAGACCTATCATTTTGCACTTTAGTTGTCCATCATTCATTTTGGTCCTCATTATCACTTTGCATTTAAACATCCTTTTTAAACAACATCATGACATCCACCACCTTGTCTTTCCTTCAACAGTCTATTGATAGGCTTGCTAGTCAAGTTGAATACCAATTACACCGTAGAGGTCAATACCATCAAGCCTTAGACTTTAAGAGAAAATTCCTCCAAACTAAAAATCAATGCCCTTCATACCAACAACCCATCAGTCCAAGTCCTTCATCCATCAACCCTCACTATCAAGAATCACTTAATGGAAATCCTACCATTAATCTCTAGCACACGTCCAATTATTACCCTTATCCTAACCTTGACAAGGGAAACCAATTGTCCACTAGTCCATTCCAAGTCTCCACATCATGTGTGTAACACCCCTCCATTTTGGATGTTTGGATCGGAAGTGTTTTCTTTGTAATGCTTTGTTTTGTTTATGCAGTGACTTTGGAACTTGGTTACTTTTGACCGTTATCTGTTAAGCGATATAAACATTATATTTTGATGTGATGGTATTTTATTTAGATGATATCTTTATGGCATGTTTTGGATTAATTAAGTAGATATTTAATTTAACGATGTTTTATGCTTTTGATCATATCATTGATGTTAGAATTGTCAGTTTGTAATTTTGTATTAGTGAAGGGGACGAAATTATCACATTTATTTTCGACCGTCAATTTGATTTTATCAAATGACATATTGACCACTCATTTAATGATTTTTCCCTAACCCTGATTAGGGATTGTCACATGAAATCTCGTCCACTGATTTTAGGCTTTCATCAACCTTTAATCTTGGTCATCCGTCCAAAATTGCATTTTCTATAAAATGCCAATTTTGCTCACATTTTGGGACCACTTCATTATTATAGACATTCATGCAAGTAGAATTTACTTTGCATTTAGCTTATTTAATTTGATTATTTTGTCATAAGCATAATCATTTGTCATAGGAATTTAGTCATCAACTCCTTCAAAACTTGCATAGGGCTTGGTCACAATCATTTGCTCATACACACATATCTGAGGGAAATAATCATACGCTGCAAGCTAGAAGGTGCTATGGAGGTGAATCATGGAAGCAACGAATATCTGGTATAACCGTTTATGTTTTAAGCTTTCTTTGTATTCCATAGTTTCTTTGGGTTTTGTTTATTAATCTAATCTGATAACCTACCTAAAAATAACCCATTGATACAATATCTACCATCTATACATTAGTTGATGTGAGATATAAATATGAATTCTTCATAACTAGCATTTTTTGGATTTCTCTCTAATCTCAATCCCACCTTGCATTACAAATCAATAAAAAAGAAATTGTCAATATTATGTGAAATAAAAAATGATAATAAATATTTAATTTACTAAAATTATGATAAATCTAAGCATTATTAAATGGTTTGAACCAATATACATGGTTTTGTTCTGTCAAATTTTTTGATACATTCAAATTTTCTATGAATATATCTGCATTTTTTTGTAAATTGAATATATCTATGATAAATCTAAGCATTTTTAAAAAATTTGGTGTGAGATATAAATATGAATTCTTCATAACTAGTTGTTTGGATTTCTCTCTAATCTCATTTTTCTCCTCCAACTCTCTTTCATCCTGATGATGGATCATGTAGTATGATTCGAAACGTTGATGTGAAAAACCAAAACACAATCAAATCCAGAAATCTTATTGCACCACTTGATGGATTGTGGAAACTTGATATCTTTAAAAAAGAAATTTTCAATATTATGTGAAATAAAAAATGATAATAAAATGTTCAATTTACTAAAATTATGATAAATCTAAGCATTATTAAAAGGGTTGAACCAATATACATGGTTTTGTTTTGTCAAATTTTTTGATACATGCAAATTTTTCTATGAATATATGGTCACTTCTATGGGTATCAAATGCTAACAAAATTATATCCTAAGATAGTTTAATACTATTGTAATCATTTTTACAATTGAAAAAATTACAAAAAACTAATTTTAATTTATGATTATTACCTCAAGAGAGTTTTTGATATTAATATGGCACATAATTTCTCACATTTGTATATAGAAATGTGGCTTATGTAATACATATAGGAATGTGTCTTATACAATGAACACTTTGGTGATGTGCTAAGATCTCCCTCTACTTGTGAGTGTACAAAAAATTGTTCCTTTCACACTTTTGCCCTCCTATATATAGCTAGGGTATATGTGACTATACTAAGTTTTTCATCCTTATTTCATACATTTAACACTAGTTGATTACTAATCATGATTATTAAATGTTATTGGAAGTAACATGACGCATGGACATATTTTTGGATGAATTATATTATGATGCACTTATTATGAAGCTTATTTTGGCCAAGGCCTAGTTTACAAATCATATTGTTGTGATGGGTATTACATGTTTACAAATTGCTTGCACAAGATGAAATTTTTATAGTGTTAACACTCTTTACCTATTATTTTGTTTAACTAAATAGGGTATTCATTTCTATATTTGTCCCTCTAGGTGAATTGGTATCTTGACAACTCTACATTCCTTATTTCTCACATATTTAGATAATTATCCCATAATTTTCTATTTAGCTAGTTTACATCCTATTGTGTGTGTTTTATTGTGCTTACAAGATTTATCCTTATCTATTATTGATGGTGTTACCTTATGATTAATAGCAACCCTTGAGGGAATTTCATACCATAATTTTTGTGCTTGAACATGTTCATCTCATACCTATTTCTTAGCATGATTATTGTGCCTCAATGATGTTCTTTATTGATATAAATTATATGCTGACATGATGCTATTTATTGATATTTATTATATTCTTATTGTGACTTAAATAACACATTATATTTCATAGTATCACATCCTTGATGTGCTTTACATGATGCTATCATTTTCCCTTACCTCTAATTCCTTATGCCTAGTGTATGCAACCATATGGATGGGGCATATACTATCAATTATGCTTCTTCATGGTTATGATCTCAATTATGCATTTATGATAGGCATGATTATCTTATGGTACTAGAAAGAGCTTCATTACCATATCTAGATAGCCCATATCATGCTATCTGTAGATTCAAATCTTGTTTCACATTGAATTGGTTTTCTTTTACATTTGTCAATTTGGCTTGACCCCTTGTCTACTTAGTTTGAGCTTTACTAGTTTTTGTTAGGAAAAATATCTCATTGTACTCCTTTTACTTTTATACAAACATTTTTGCAAGTTGTGATTATGCTTATTTAGAAATGGTTGATGTATGCTACTCATTAGGAAAATTTTCATCAATTCTCACAAGGTCTTGATTGAGCACTCATGACAATGAGAGCACACATGGTTTGACATCTCTGATTTGCATACTTTGAATGGGAAAAATATTTAATATCCATGTTGATTGATTTATTTTACATATATGTATTCTCATATTAACTCACATGCAAGTCAAAGTGGGTTTAAAATGTAATGGTGAAAATCACATATCCATGCCCTTTACTGTTATGCTTTTTTGGCCCATGGTGACTAACTTGTTCTTTGTGCATCAACTAGTGTGCAAATGGAAATTAGCAATAGCATTAGCTAATCTTAATCCCATCATCACTCATCCTTAGAAATCGGTTTTGATCCCTAAATTTACTATTTGTTGCTCTAGTTCAAGTTTGTGAGTGCAAAATTGATTGAGATCATTTTTGTGCTTGTAGACTTGAACCCAAATTTGAAAATTTCAAATTTTAAGTTCAAACCTTAATCACCTTTCAGCTAGTCATTGTGAAATAAGTGAGAAATATTATAAATTGTATGCTAGGGTGGTGTATTTAAAGACTAACCCAAATTCAAATTAATCATCTGAAAATTTATTGAGCACAATTCTTGAATTTAAATTGTAAGTGGATAAACAAAATTACATCATCAATCTAGAAACATATTGCACATTTATCTATTGTTCTCAATCTTCATTATTTATTGTTAAATCAATCAATTCAAGAATCCAATTAAGAAGAACATGACCCTTACAACTGTAAAGATGTAGAAGACCCATACTCCAAAGAAAAAGAGATACTTGCCCTCCACAATTTGCTTTCCGCAAATAGTCAAATCATCTGGGTACTTGATAGATTGGAAAGAAAAGAATAATGGGATACGGAAATTAATCGCAGCACTTACAGGCTTTGGACATTGTTGTGTTGATGACGACGTGTTAATTTAAGAAACGATAGATGGAGAAAGAAGAAAATCTGATGTGAACGCGAATGATTTGAAAAAACGTTATGGAATTCTGGAAGTATGTCAGAGACGATATTCCATGAGCACCACAAAATAAATGTGATCTGGAAGAGCACAAAACTTAAACAGCTGGCAAGGGCAAGTTGTTTGTGATTTGAAACGTTTACTTTTAAGAAAGGGGGAATAAGATTGTCAGCCTATCAACTCACCGAATTTAGTACAGATGTTCGCCGCACAAGCACAAAACATCATCTTTATAACTCCACCCGCTCTGAATTTGTTTTATGGTGAAGGATTGAATTCCTGATAAGGAAAGATGCTACCTACCTCTGCCTCTGCTCCTGCTCCTGCCCATCCCCATGCCAAGCACGGAGGACTGCGAGCTGCTGTTTTCATAAATGGTGTGTGTGTCTCTTTCTCTCTCTTATTCTTTTGCTATTTTAGACTATATCAGGACTTTGCTCACTGGTTTTGATTGTCCACCTTTAAAAGTTGCACATTATTTATGGGAGATGATTTGGGTTTTGTGTAATGAATCTTTATTGTGAAGTTAGAGAAATATATTATTATGTCAGGTGATTTGGAGCTTCTAATATAGATCTTTGTTGTGAGGGTAGAGTTGGTGATGAGTCTAATATATTATTAATTATTTAATTTAATTTTTCAAAATTTAATTTAATTCTTCAAATATCTTTCATAAAATAAAAGTAGCAATTATTAACAATTATGTTGTTGTATCTAATTTCTTATTTTAGAAAGATCCTTTTACACGTGTTAATATTAAGGTTGCCTACATAACATAAACATTATAGTATGTTTTATTATATTTTTATATTAACATGAGAGACAAAAAAAAGATAAATGATTTGTTGAAATAAATATAAAATAATATAATAAATCATATAATGATAAATAATTATTTAAAATATGCAATTTAAAATTGATTACTTGATATTGATTTTAATGTTAAAAAGTTAAGTAATTAAATGATATTATTTAGCTGAAATTTTGACAAATTATATTAAGATAAATGTTGTTAGTTGATTGGATAGCATGATCAAGAATCAATGTGATATCAAGCAAACACTTATAAATATATAAAAAAAGATTTGTCTATTGCTTTGGATCACTTCCATGACTATAAAATTGATCTCTACAAGTGAGGAACTAAACCTATTCGTAGATTTGAACATATGCATACAAACCTTAACTCTATTAATTTGGATTCCTTTAACTTATTTTCCTTGATGTCTCCACCTATTGAATTGCATAAGGTAGGTCTTTATAGACACCATTGAGGAGTTTCCTAGGTTTAGGGATTCTTCCTTAGTCAAACACTTATTACTAAATCAACAATATAAAACCAAAGATTGAAGATAGTAGGAAAACTATAGTGAATGGCTAGATATGTAGACGTAAGAAAATGATGCAATATTATTATTTTATTTTTCTTTATGTGATTATACAAGTTAACAACAAAAGCTCTTGATGATGTTTCAAATGAATTAGTTTTGGTCCTCAAATATCACACGCTAGTACACAAGTTAATAATTGTTGCACATAAGTTAGCTCATAATGGCTTATTGGAGGGAGCAAGTGGGGGCCCAAATTTAAATTTAAATTTTGAAAGTTCTATGGTCATTTCTACTCTTGTGAATTGAACAAGTTTAGTTCAGTGACTATATATCTAATCTAAATAAAGGAATGAATCAATTGAAATTCAAAGCTAGTTAGATTAGGGATAAGAGTGGATGAAATCAAGTAAGGATAGTATTTTTTTCTATCTTCCATCCTAGAATATGTCACTTGTATACTAGTCAAGGAAAAAGTGAGTTTAGAGCAAAGGAAAAAGTGCATGGTGTTCATTTTTCACTATTATATTTTAACTCTACTTTGACTTGCATGTGAACAACTATGAAGATGCAAGGGAAATTAAACAAGTAGTTTGCAAGAAATTAAAATATTTTAGACACTAAAAAATATATAGTTAAGGATATAAATTTGATACAATTGAACATCGCTTTGATTTCTTAATCTCAAGACCAACAAAATAAAAAGTATCAATGAGTAGAATCAGTCAAGAATTTAAGAATAGAAAATACCTATAACTTTCTTGAAATGTCAACTATCAAAAGTATAAATAACAAAGAAAAGGTAACATGGATACATCCATGTGATCCTCATTATTAATGCTCACATTTATGTTACCTCCTCTACACAAGTTGTATCTTCCCAGGTTCCTCTGGCATTTCCTTGGCTAACATAGCCTATCTTCTCCTTCATATATTTCTTGATCTTTTCTATGCTTATTATTATTTTTGGTCTCTTCAAATTGTGTGTTTCTTATTGAACTTATCCATGAAATCAACCATGTACCCTTTGTTGTGGTATGGGGATTACTCCATTGGGAGAACTTCAACATGATTTTCTACTAGCAACATTTTCAACTAGTGAAATATATTTAAACAATTGGTGATACAAAGGAGTTAGAAATTTACTTAAATATTTCTAAACCAATATGTTGGTTGATACTACAAATTGAACAATATTGGAATCAATAGAACCTTACATAAAAAAATTTATGGCATACATCCCTACCAAACTAAAATGCTTCAATTAAGGAACTAACTTATGTATCTAAGTAGCAATCCTTTGGTGAATACTTTAGAGCTAGTGAAGCCACCCAAATAACTAGTCAAATAGGTGCTTAAGTGATTTTACTTAAATTTTTTAATATATATCATTGCCAAACAAATCCTCTTCTCACCATTAATAATATTTGTACCCATAGGTATCTCCACCTTAATGAATTTTTAAATTTATATGATAATCATTTGTATATCTTGTCACACATTATTTCTGAAGGTATTTTCTTAAACAACACAAAGAATCATAGAGGGTTTCTATAATAGAACCAAAATGTTAAGCCATTACATCTATTTTTAGCTTTCCTACATTTATGATTAACATGTATCATTTTAGTTTCCTTATAAACTAGCTTATAATCACAAATATAACTTGAAGTGTGAGGTCTTAACACCCTCATTAGAAAATTATGCACTAAAATATCAACTCGAGAAAATAACTAGTAATGAAAAATTACAATGAAACATTCTTAAAGAAACACACACACACATATAAACTAAATTCTTCTCATTAATCTCTATAATTACATATGTTCCTTCATATCCTTTAAATTGATACTAAGAAAAATACTTATTATTAATAATAAAGCTCCTTGTTAATATTGAATAATGTGAGGTTTTATAGGAAATTTATTCCAACACTCAAACTCACGGTTAGTTCACCATTAGGGAATTTCACAATGTCCTTTACATATTTTTGATACGTATCACTTCATTTGGTGGTTTTCAATTATAAAATTTTGTACACAAATTTAAACTTCTTAATAATTGTGCTAGTTAATAAAATTTCACATAAAATATAGGAGTGTCTTTCCTTGGTTCTAATATCCTTCAAGAAAGAGGCAACTAATTCATCAAAGTAATGTATGGAACTTGAATAAAATGACCTCACAAGTTTCTTAGAACTAATTTAGCTAATGTCTCATCCTCATATTAAAAATCTAAACTTGCTACATTGAAAGATTATAGATGAACACTAGGATCACCTTTTTCATGTTATGTTTAACTCATATAATGGTGCAATAAATCTAAGAGGTGACAAATATGTAACAACTTCAAAATTAAGTGGTGTGTGGTGTAAATGATTCTATTGGTTAGTCATGTCCTACAATAGTGTATCCAAGGTGAAATTAAGGATGATAGTGTTGTTACGAGTGTGTGGCATAATCTAAGAATTATTTTGAGAATGAGTAATGAAAGGTAATGCCATGGTTGTTGATGAAGGGATCACATTATAAAGTAGAATTGGCATAGGGTGTAAGAGGAATCGTACATGATACATATGATGAGAAGAATGACAAGCAACCATGGAATTAGGGATGACACTAGTAAGAGAAGTGGTAGGAACAATGAATGTAATGGTCGATGAAATAGAAGAAAATATGAAGAATATCACATTAGGTACGAGTATGGTAGGATTATAAAAAAAGGTAAGCTATAGTGACGAACAAAACAAAGCGTAATATGGAGAAATTAATGATTGTAGAGGGAGAAAGAGTGGTATAGGTAGAGATAGTAGAGGTAGGGATCACACTGTGAGAGACAACATTAGTGGTAATGGATATGTAAGTGATAACTATGTGTTAGACGAGGAAATATTAGGAGAAGAGGAAGGATAAGAGGATATACCATTAGAAGAAGACATCAAAGAGCTAATGCTATAAAGGACATCCATGTCAAATGGGTCAATCACTAATTTTTGATGTAAGAGAATAGATAATTATTAAGGAGAATGGGTATTCATAAATGCATGTATAAGCAATTATCAAGTAAGTTTAATATTTTACTTAGCTATATGTAAATTGTGATTAAAATAAATTGTTAGTTTTGAACATGAGTATTATGAATGATTTCATTTTCATTGGATTATCCATGTTAGAGTTTATATGGGTACTCCTTTGCAAACAAAGATTTGGGTTTTGAGTAGCTCATTTTAGAAACAAAGAACTATGGCTATGAGAGATAAAAAGACACAGTAATGAAAACATTCTCAAATATCAAATTTTAAAAAAATTAGTAAGAGATTAGATCTAAGAATAGAACCCTGAAAACAAATGTAAGGGTGGGTAAGGTGGGAAAAAGCAAGGGCATGCATAATAAATCGCAAACCCTAAGATAAGAGTAGACCATAAAAGAAAAAAAATAAGAAAAGGGAATGAAACTCTATGCAAATCTAAAAAAACCATGTCTCTAAGAAAATAGATTTGAAAAACCCCAAGGAAAAATCCTAGGGGGTGTATTAAAAGTTAAGTTGACCAAAAAATATAAAGGGAATAAATTACATTGTATGAATAATCTAGAAAAATTAAATAAATACATACAATAAAGCACAAATTAACCTAGGAAATAGAGCTAGGGCTAATCATTGCCACAATTATAAATATAGAGATTAAATCAAATGCACTATAGTCAATTAGAAGCGTTATAACAAATGATAGAAAATAATTTTGTAATGATATAAATTTTTTATTGACTTAGACAAAGATCTCAAATTTTGAAAATTCATTGTTTATTGAGCTTTGGATCACCATGAGAGTATAGACTTGATCTTATGCATGTATA